>JAHBCN010001272.1:0-123861 GCA_019359885.1 Listronotus oregonensis | reverse complement strand
TTTTTTACTAAATTTTTTTGCCCTATTAAAATCTTGATTAACAGAAAATCATGCATTAATGGGGGCTATTAATCCCTATTTTGTGATTAATAATACTCATAAATAAACGATCACAGGAAAAGTAAATTTGAGATACCTTTTATTTTTAGATTATACGCCATGGTAGGAGCAGCAGCAGTCCTCGGTGGAGTCACGCGTATGACAGTCTCCCTGGTAGTCATAATGTTCGAACTGACGGGAGGTGTCAGATACATAGTGCCTCTAATGGCGGCAGCTATGGCAAGTAAGTGGGTGGGGGATGCGTTGGGCAGACAGGGTATCTACGACGCCCACATTGCCCTGAACGGGTATCCGTTTTTGGACTCCAAAGACGAGTTTCAGCATACGAGTCTGGCGGCTGACGTTATGCAACCAAAGTAAGTACAATTTTCATAATCATTTAGCCTAAAAAATTAATTGTTTTTCTAAATTCTATTGTCAATTTTAAAATTTATTTGGGTTTTTTAAAAAAGTTTTTAAATTTTTTTTCCATATTATCCTTTGAAATTCCCAAAAAAAAATATTGCAATAAAAAATAAAAAATATAGGCCCTTTTTTTTTTAAATGAAACACCCTGTATATTATGCGCTAAAACAAAATCTTTTTTTCTGATTTCAAATATATATACATTGATGATTTTGGATAAACCCTTTTTTTGAATATTTAAGCTTAAAATATAGATAAATTAAAAAAAAAACAATTAGTATCAAAAAAGGGAAAACAATAAAATTGTTTTAAAAATTTGACTTTGATATTTTTAAAAGTTAAAATTTTTTTTTTTTTAACTTTTAAAAAGTATTTTGTATTGTTTTTTTTTCAATGGGCATTCAGAAAAAAAAAAATCGCTATTATGCGTTTTTTTTCATGGTAACAATAATAATGTGACGACAAAAAAAAAGGGAAATTTATTATACCCCTAACAACGGCTCCATGAATAAATACATTAAATACAAAAGAAATTTTATTAACAAAAAAGCTTTTAAAATGAAGAAAAGGCCCCCCCAAACGAAATGAAAAAAAATTTTTGGGTATCCTCTTTTTCAGAATAATTAATACTTTTTCTATTCAGCCAACATTTCAAAATTTTAAAAATTTTTCCATGGGGTTCTGAACCCAATAAAACTTTAAAATTTATTTAAAAAAATTTACCAAAATTTTTTTTTTCCAAAAAAATGGGGTTAAAAAAACCAAAAAAAAAACTTTTTCCAAATTTTTTAAAATTTAAATTAAAAAAAATTTTTATTTAAAAAAATTTTTTTTTAATAAATATTTTTAAATTTTAAAAAAAAAAAAAAATTTATTTTGGGAAAAAATAAATTAAATTTAAATTTATTTTATTTTTTAAAAATATAATTAAATTTTTAATTTATTAATAATTTTAAAAAATATTAAAAATTTAAAATTAAATATAATTTAAAAATTTAAAAAAAAAAATTTTTTTGGGAAATTTCATTTTTTAAAAAGTTGAATTGCCTATATTTTTTCATTTTTTTATTGCAATATTTTTACTTTGATAATTTCAAAAGATAATATGCAAAATCCTACAATTTTTATATAAAACATTTTTTTCTGTCTTCAAAAATAAAGGCCTCAGAAGCCACGTAAATATAATCAAAGACCCTGTACAAATATTAATAGATGGAATTAGCATTATTTCTGGAATTGTTAACATCACATCAATAAAGCCAGTTTTTGGTAGAAATTAAATTTTTGGCTTGCAGTTATTTTTATAGCAAAACGAGGTATCTTTTTCCATAATATACAACATATTTTTGGGTGGTATTGGAAATATTTTAGTACCACTTGGAAAAAATGTAAATCTTGCCCATGGAACATTAATATCATCTAAGATTTTAATGGCCAATATACTTTTTAATTTTTAGCGATAACTTCTGAATCACCCTGTATATTTTAATTTTAGACGTAACGAAACATTAAGTGTCATTACTCAAGACTCGATGACGGTGGACGACATCGAAGCCCTTTTAAAAGATACCGAGCACAACGGTTACCCAGTGGTGGTTTCTCGAGAATCGCAGTACTTGGTAGGATTTGTATTAAGAAGAGATCTGAACTTAGCTATAGGTAGGTAAACATAATCATATATTTTTAATAGTGTACTTGTGTATAAGTTATATGTATAATAACAAAGACAATGTACAGTTTATAACTATGAGCACACAGAACAATGCTTAAAATTTTTGAGTAATAGGTTTGGACGCTCGCTTGCTGAGATTCAGCAGGCGAGCGTCCATCGAAGAAAGATATACGTGCACACGCTGCTGTATAAACGAACACTGTTGCCAAACCAATAAAAAAGTAACGGAAAGTAGGAATTATTTCTGTCGAAAATAGACTTCAATTTATATTTGTTTACTAATAATCTTAAGTTTATTTTTTTCTTTATTAAATAATAAAATTTAATTATTTAAACTTGTACTGTGGGGAATTATTTCTAAAATATACATACCTATATAGTATAAGAATAAATACCGTTGGTAAACATGATTTCAATTTTTACAAACTCTATTTTTTTCATTATAAGACATCCTTACATAAAAACAAATGTTTGTATAGGCACTAAATTTATTTAATTTTTTTTTTTATTAATAAAATCCAAATAAACGCATGTATTTTTAGTTTAATGCCATTGGTAAATAAAGTGAGAATTTTTAATTAAAGTGTGGCCATCAAAAAATCAAAAAACGGCTAGTTTTTTGGAGTTTAGTAAAAAAACGTTTTGCTTAATTCATTGCATATCGTATTGCCATTTGTGCGTTGTGATTTGTTTGTGTTTTTCCTGAGTGGTAATTAAAATTTGTATTCTTGTTAAAATGTCAGGAAATCTATGTCAATATTATGACACGTGAGTAAGTGGAAGAGCAGATAAAGTAAGGCTTTCGTTTTCCCTACAAGAATAGTACTATGTAAGCAATTGATTATAAACTGTGGTAAGTATTTATCTATGTATATTAAAATTATTTAGACTAATAAATACCTTACAATTATATGATCGACTCTTTTTAGAGTAACTTTTTGGTAGTTATTAATTCAAATATTTGATATTTAAAGAGTGACCGCAAAAATCGCTTAAAGAACTGCCTGTTTTCACATTTATTCATTTAGGAAGAGCATTGCTTCTCGTTTTTGTAAATTTTTAAAAATCACTTTTATTTAGGGGTCGGAAAAGATGCCAAATCTAAAAAATTGCAAAAATAGCAGTGGTTTTAAAAAAGTTATTCTTACTGCAATTTTTTTTTTCAAATGGACCTTAAAAAAAATAAATAATACATTTCCATCCTGCGAAGGTTGTAAATCAACCCCATGAACTATGTGGATACATCACCCAAAAAATAATATTGTACAATTTTAAAAAATTGCAAAAAATAAGATTTTTGGACATGTCTAAAAAAAAATAAATGTATATGATAGTTAACCATTTTCTAATGGTAAAACTACCCTTATTAGTAAGAAAAAAATAAGGGGAAACCCTAGCTTTACAAAAAGTCTTGGCTTTGTATTTTTGATCCAAGTTAAAATGCCGGTGTACCTAGATTTTTTGAGATCACTTTTAACCAAAAACCACCCCTGCAAGGGGTAAATTAACCCTAAAATTAAGAAAATGTATGTTATATTTGAGATTTCTAAAATATCCAAATATATTTTTAATATTTTAAAACTTTTATATGATTTTAACATTTAAGGGGATGAATTTATCCCCTTGCAAGGTAAGCGCCTTGATTAGAAATGAACTTGAAAAACCTAAGAAGGTCTACTTTATACATCTAGGATGAAAATATGAGGCCAAACGCTTTTTGCATAAGCTAACATTTTTGGTAATGGGGGTTTCTTTACCCTTAATTTTAGAAGTGGTTTATTATCAAAACTTACCCAAACTGTCTATCATATTTAAGATATCCCTAAAACATCCTAATATTTTTAACATTTAGTTGTATATAATTTTCATATTTTAGGGGATGAATATACCCCTCGCAGGAGTGGTTTTGGTTAAAAGTAAACTAGAAAATCCTAGTTACACCTGGTTTATAACTTGGATCAAAAAATACCAACTAAGACTTTTCTTGAAAAAGCTAGTATTTTATTTAATTTTTCCTATTGATAGGGTAGTTCCACCCTTAGAATAGGGTGGATTAATTATCATAAACATTTATTTCTTATAACATGTCCTAAAAAATCCGATGTTTTGCAATTTTTGGTTGTACGATTTTAGATATTTTAGGGGATGATTGCACCCACATAGTCCATGGGGGTTGGTTTACAACCTTCTTAAGGATGAAAATGTATTACTTCATTTTTCTAAGGTCCATTTGAAACAAAAATGGCCGTGAGAAGAAACTTTAGGACTGAAATAAATTTTAAAATTAAGTTCCGGGGGATTGGAATCCACTTACACTGGGAAATATAGGAAACAATTATTCAGTTATATTTTATATTCCTGCTTAAAAATCGGTATATTTAACTTTGCAGGTACCTCTGAAGCATGGGTAATATTAATAACAATGTGAAAGACAACGGGACGCGGGATTCGAATACTACATGTTTGCAGTGCAAAATCAGTTTGAATTGAAATCGTATCTGCTCCTTTCTCGAGATTTACAAAAAAAATCTTTTAAATTTTATAGATTTTTTATTTATTTTGAAAATTAAAATGAATTAATTCACGTTTAGCAATTTCTAGTAATTTGTTTCATATTTCACGTACAAAGACAAAAATTTATTTTTTTTAATATCAATTTTAAGATTTAACAAAAAAAAATTCTAAAAAACTTTTTATTCGAAAAATTAATTTTTTATTTTTTTTACTACTATTATTTTCGATAAACTTAAAAAATAAAAACATTTGTTAAATTAAAAATATATTTATGTTAATTTTACATCCCAAAAAAGTGGGGTCGTGATTAAAATTTTAGAATAAATAATTGTCTTTTATATTGTTTTTAATAAATTGGTATTTGCGTAATATTTAAAAACTATACAATTTAGACCCAGCAACCCTTATACTACGTAAATAAAGTTTATAATAAAAGTACAATAAAAATAAAGAGCTGATGTGACGATTTTTTATAACTGTATAAGATTGCTCAAAAGTCTGCTCTTTTTTGAAAAAATTATGGGACCTGTAATTTGATTTATATTATTGTTAATAATTTTTAAATATTTTCCCGTTAATCAAATTTGTTTACAAAGGTTTTAGAGGTTCATACGAATCGAATACCAAAAACCGCATTTAAATCCATCTTGCCGCGTCCAGACCTGAGAAACGAACGCGAACGAGCGTTGAAGAGCGCGAACAATTTTTTTTGGTGTGGACGTAGCTGCGAGCGCGAACAAACAAAAACGAACGAGCGTCGATGAACGCGATCCGCCGTCGATCGGTACTTCAAAGGGGAAAAAACTCGTTCGTGTTCGCTCCCTTAAAAACCAGTGTGGACGGGGGAAAGGGTGCTGTGCGATTTCGCAAAAAAAAAACAAACATTATTTACAGGTTATCGTGCAGGGGTGCAATCATCATGGAATGGTCTAACGACGTTATTATTTCTTTTATTGGTGAAGTCGAAAACTTACCCGTGTTATGGGATACCCGAGATCCCTTTATAAAATAATGAGAAAAAAAATGATGCGGGCTAAGCCCGCACAGGCATAAACTCCACCGCAGAAGAAGTAAAAAAAATGGAATTTTACAGGTAAATTTTTTTGATAGGTAAAGGCGGGTTGCACCAACACTTTTTGCGACACTTTGTTGTTCTTAAGCATTAAGGAATGCACAATTGACGCGAAAATTGGTGGACGGGAAATTTCGTCGACTCAAGCTTCAGCGTATACGGGGAGCAACATACTGGCGCGAAAATTTCGCTTGGCGATAAGAAACGCAGCGATTTTATTTTTTCGCGACCAGCCGCGTTTTTGTCGTTTTCGTTGCGAATCAAAGATGGCTTTTACTGAAATATTTATAGAGTTTGTGAAGAAATATCCGATTTGATAGATTTAAGCTATGAAGAATATAAAAATATAAAAAGAAAGTTGCCTCCCTTGTATATTGTTAAATCTCTTCCGGTTGTCCTCAAACTCTTTAGTTGCAAATCGATATCTTGTTGGTCATTTCCTCAAGTTCGTAAAAATTATGCAACATAGCGTTTTCACAATCAATTTGTTTCCAAATTTATGTCACGTGCCCAATGCTTTTTTCTAAAAAAAAACAAAACACCACTTACAAAAAATGTAACTTTTTTCTATTTAATAGACGGTTTTTGTCATTTTCCATTTTTCTGGTTTATACCAAAATATTGAAAAATTTTCTGTTCTGTTCCATAAGGGCTAAGATTTTAAATTTCCCCAAAATTCAAAAAATAAATTTAAATAAAATGATTAACTGTTTAACTTTAAAGCAGCCAATAATATATTGCTTCTTCTTCTGAGTTTGAAGAATCAATTTTCCATATATCAAAAGAAAAAATATCTTGTGAAATTTTCGTGCAAATGTTAGGGAGACACGAATTTTGACTGCCATGTCGGAAATTTCGCGCCAGTGTATAGGAGAGGCAATTTTGTTACCGCCTATGTCCGAAATATTCGGTTCGTTATCGCGGCGAATTAATTCGCGTCAATGTGTGCATTCCTTTAACTGCCCCTTAAGTTTCAAATGTTTCTTGCACCAGTGAAATTGGTCCTTGGGTCCCTTAATTTTAAATTTAGGATTTTCTGTTCTATGTTCCCTTAAGTAATTTGAAGTTGACATTTGATAAATATTTTGTTTATTTATTTTTCGTTTGTGGTTTTAAATATTTAATTTGGTAAAAATTATGTAAAAACGGAGTTTTAAACAATGGTGGTTATTATTTTTTTTAAATTTTCGGCCGATTTTCGTGGAATCCGTTTAAAAGAAATGAAACGATGTTGTTGAGAATCGTTTTTTCCCATGCCTTCTGCGTTCCCAATTTGTTACTTTAATAACATTCTCAGGGTATTTCATTTCTTGAAAATTTTTTATAACCATGCAATACCACAAGAGTTGCTTTTCGGGATTTAACAGCATTGGTTTCCTGAAGACTCTAAATACTGATGACAATATACCGAATGCTTTTTCCCAAACAATTCGTCGCGCCCTGTTAGTCGATAATTGAAACCCTTTTTTCTTTTGTACCTTTTCCCAGGATCCCGTGAGGGTTTCTGTTATTTTTCATAAGCGGAAAAGCGTCATCTGCAAAAAAACGTAAGGTGCGATACAGTTGGTTGTTGGTAAAGGGCTTCTGCTGGAAAGTTAAAGAACCTGATTCCAGATCACGATAAAAACTTGTGTTTTTAAAAACACCACCATCCAAACACGCCCCTGACATCCAACATCAGCATAATAAACTTTAATAGCATCAACCGGCCAATGCCGATACTAAAGTGAGTTTATAGTTAAAATAATCGGAGCCACTATGGAAAGGGGCTTGCAACATAATGTGCTTCCCCATTGCACCCAATAAAAACCATAATTTATAATAATCTTCTGAAATTTTGAGCCATTCTTGCTTAAGATGTTGGTGTCTGAAACAAAAGAAAAACATTCATTACACGGATATAATTAATTTAATGGTTTTAATTTAATTTTAAGTTAAGTGTAATAAATATAAAATATTGTATAAACTCAACATAATGTTTTCTTTTGTTTTTTAGGATTCTAATCAGCTTCTTGGTAAATTAATGACGAAACCTTTAGGAAGGAAGAGAAGAAACAAATAATAAAACCGTGGAAGAATCTGTAAGCAAACCTACGAGACATCATCAATGCATTACCCACAAAGCCTACCAAAAGAAAGGAAAATCCTTCAAAATTACGTCGCGAAGAGACCTGGAAGATCCAGAGTAGATGAGGTGTATAATATTTTAAAAACAACTGTATCCAAAAGTTCAAACCTACGTGACGATAATGATGTGTTTGGTGAATACGTTGCGAGAACCTAAGGCATTAGATAGTCATTCAAAATTATGAATATTACATAAATCAAACTCCTTTGACGTGAAATAGGAAGATTTAAGCAGCCGGTCACGCATATGCAATCACACCCTCAGCCTCAATATTCTAGTACAGCTTCTGCCTCATCAACTACACCAACACCACTGCCCTCGCCTACATCATTCACTACCGTGCTCTCGGACCAGGTAACACTAACACCCAGCAGCCGTTACTATGCAACAACCAGAACAAGCATCAACAATGGAGACCACTGTTGGCCGAAAGTTTCATCACCTACGTTAATATCGTTTTTCCGAATTTTCAATAATTACCACTAGTTTAAATGGTCAATACTTTGTTAATAAAATTGAAGAAAGAAAAGTTTTGTGTAGTTTTCACAAATTTTAAAGAAATAAATATATAAAAAGTAACTTACCAATTTCCTACGTAGAGCTTCTATTATCGCGCACAAACTTCAGGAATAATCGTTGAATAACTTGTTTTGAAAATTTAAATAAGAACTGAGGCTTACATATGAGTCCCCTGGCAAAGAAATCTTAAGGAACACCAAGTCTTTCTTTGCCGGAATAGCTTCCTATTATATCCATTTTTGCTATTTTTGGTCCTATTAATTGTAACAAATTCTCGAAATCAGTGGCAGTCATCCTGCAAAAGTTTGTAAAATGTCCGAACTTCTTGTCGAAGAGTAAGCAATAATTCAGAGACTGCGGTTTTTTCTCTCTTTTAAATATTGATGTCATCCACCATCGACGGTGTTTCCTTTGTTTTTCCTGATGTAATTTTGGGGAAAAAAAATGCAGATTGCTACTATTATTTTCTTTTCCGAGATAAATTCATTTTATAAAAAAGTAATTCTTTTTCCCTTGTTATTAAACCTCGAAAAAAAGAAAGGAGGAACTGACGAACGTTGAAAATGGTGCAATTCGTTCGTTCGCGCTTATTTGATTCAATTGTGTTTTTAAAAACGTTCGCGCTCGTTTATGTATGTTCGGGCTTGCTAAGCTCATTCGCGTTCGTTTCTCAGGTCGGACGCGGCTTTACAGCACAAAAAAATTTATCGTGCAATACTTCGTTTCCTCGCCCAATATCTGTGCAAAAACGAGTTTGTTGTTTTTGCAACATAAATATGCGCGGAGGGAGCCTACGCTTTACATAGACTATGACATAGAAAAAAGTCAAAAAAACGCGAGAGGTACCTCAGCGGGAAAAAAATTAAATATTCTAAAAAAATTGGGATTGTCGGAAAAAAAGTATTTATACAAAGGGACTGGGCGTCTATAGTGATAATCCAATTGTCTTTGATAATAATTAGGACCGGACATCGATAAAAAACCATTACAATTTCGAGCTTAAAATGAAATAGAATATACCAAATAAAAATGCAAAAAACAATTCAACTTCCTTTGGTATTTCTGTTTTTTATTTTGATATTTTTATTCGGTATGATTTCTTGTAGAATAATACAAAAGACGTGACAATAGTAAAAAAATTAGAAGAGTTTTTGCCACAACAAAAGAATTGAACTATGATATTTTATAACGTTTTTATAAAAACCCATATAAAATAAATTAAAATTAAAATAGACTTTTGTCTATATAAATGTACAAATATTTGATTGCACTTCTATTAGGGTTCATATTTATGCAATTAACTCACAAACATAGTTTTGTTGGTGGAAATGCAACTCTCCGCGAGGAAACTCTCCAAGATTTTTTTGGAACCCCAAAAACCAGTTCCGTTACATAGGGTAAATCACAGGTTAAATCATATTATATTTGTGCCAAAATAATTTGTTATGTTTAAGCAGGTGTTAGTTGCTTACAGCAAATAAATAATGAGTAGGTTTCTGTATTTGGCAATCTTTTCATTGTATTTCTTCCGTAGGTTGTTGTTGTTGTTCGGGATAGCGACACAGATCAGTGTTGTTTTCCTCCCAACTTTATTCACCAATACAATGTCTGGTCTATTGTAAGCAACAGTTTGATCTGTAAGTACAGTTCTGTCCCAGTACAATTTAAATTCATTGTTTTCAAGAATAGGCCCCGGAGTATACTTCTAGTAAGGCAATTTTTTATTCTGTAAAAGCTTTAGCTTTCTGCCAACTGTTGATGGGGTATCTTGCCTGTTGAATCGTGTCTTTCCTTATACTCTAATGTTAAATGCTGAACCCCCCGTTATATCTGGGTTTTCTCGATATTTGACATCCATATCTGCATCGATCGTTCTCTATAGACGGTCTCTAACGATATGCTTCAGATAGTTTTTCGTCGGAATAACCTGGTCCTGTATAGCCAATAAGAAGCCTACAGTCTCTGGGAACATTTCCCCCACGTCAGCCAGTAGCGAACTTGTCGACATTTTCCTGGCTGACCTCATTGGGGTTACGTCCATGAAGAGGCTTCCCAAACCCGGCTTGCAGCGTCTCCTGCCTTTTTTGATGGTGTCTGCGCATTATTATTATTATTATTTTGGCACCCACACCAGCTTTACCCTGCGCACGCCTATGCGTCTGGGTTATTGTCTAGCAGCCAAAGGAGGAATATATAAAAATGTTCTTAAATCTTAAATTTATTTCCAACGTATTATTTGTAATAGTAGGTATTAATAATTTATTGATGCATGTAAACATTGTTCTTAAGATTTGTTACTTTAGTTTAATTTAACTTCATTCGTCTGCATAAATACAACTTTAATCTTTTCGCTGTACGATTTTTTGATAACGATAAAGCACCAAATTTTAAAATGACAAGGTTAATTTACAACAAGCTGGTATTTTTATTGTTTTTTTTATACATATGAGGCGATGATAAAGTAATTTTTAAAACTATATTAGCATTTAACTCGCAAACGGTGTAACCAAAAAATCTAAAGTTTTTACCATAGACGTAGATTTGTATGCTTTTCAATAAAATTATTTTCCAAAGTAATAAGGAAAGCTAATAATTGACTATTTTTTCAGCTAATGCAAAAAGGATGGTGGATGGAATTTGCGGCCAGTCGCTGGTACTTTTCACCAGCGGTAACCCTCCGCAAACCTTAGGTCCACCACCACTGAAATTGAAGAAAATTCTTGACATGGCTCCTATAACCATCACAGATCAGACGCCCATGGAAACTGTGGTGGACATGTTTAGGAAATTGGGGTTGAGGCAAACTCTAGTCACTCATAATGGGTAAGATAAATAATAGAAAATTTACAAGACTATTAGCCTTTTTCAATTTAAATCATTTTTCTATTCTATTTTACTTCTACTGTACTTTTACCCTGTATTTATAAACTTGTCGTTGGAGTTGGCACTCACGTCGGCGTTGAATACGGCGCTGGCCTTTATAGAGAACTAGTAAGAACTAGTGGCGCCTCCCTCGTTAGTTTTGTAAGTTTGTACGTAAGAACGAGGTGTTTATTAATATGAATTTTAATTCGTGTTAATTATTTTTTTATAATCTTTACAAATTTAATACATAAATATACTACAATAACTTATTGAAACAATAAATATTAATAAGAAAGTTATAATTAACTGATTATAAGTGGAGAAGACAGTAAAAACAACAACAAACTAACCTCATTATTAAACTGCTCCAAAAAGTAATAAACGTATTTTAAAATTCTTGACTTTGTCAAATAAGCACCTGTGACCTGTGGTTGCCAGGTTTTTTCAGGTGAAACTATCCTTATAGTACCATGCAGTTTTTAGACAATTGCAGCAGAACCGCAGGAAATAAACCCAGCAACCCCTATATCACCGAATTCCTCGTAAAAATCTTTATTGATATAAAAATATACGAGGTATTCCATTTAAAAAATACGTCACTCGTGCTGAAACTCTTTTGTTTAAATACACGAAATGGCTATATTCGTTTTTTAAAAAAGTACAGAGAAGTTCAAAAATAAAGCCCTCTTTACTTCCAAATGAATAACCCTGTACAAGATATGACATTATCGATGATTTTTAAAAAAGAAACCGCCATATTTTAGTTGCAGATTTATAATCTCCAAGAAAAGCCGATTTTAAAAACATAATATACCTATGGATTTAGGTGGCAATTTCGTAGTTACAGGATGTTAGAGCACTGTGTACATAATGATTTCTATCCTTTGCGAAGTAGACAAATGCATAAGTAATTTAAAAAAACACAAATACTTGACAAAAAATATTATGTCAGCATAACAATCATTACAAAGCGGATATTAAAAAGCGTTTTCAAGTCTTGCTGGTACCCACTTATACAAAATTGAGAAAAAAAAGTTAAGACCCTGTACCTACAAAACTATCAATTAAAGTCATAAGATTTTTTTTATTTTTAAAATCGGCTTTATTTGAAGGTTATATATCGGTAATAAAATATGAGGGTATGCAATTAAAAAAAATCGTCGATGACGTCACATCTACTACATAAGTCACCCTGTATATTTATTTTATTTCAAAAAATGCGCAATTTAAGATGATTATTTACGTGTTCAAGAAAATTTTTATTTTTTTTTTGTTTAGGCAAATAATGCATTTGTTTCTTATATTATGTGCACACTTTATATTTATTATGATATTTATTTTACTATTTCTTTAGCCCAGATGGTACCCGTTAATCCGAGACATTTATTTTTTGAAACCTTCTCTTTAAAATTACAATTTTTAACATCTTTTATTTTAATAATTAATTTCTAATTACTATAGCGATCAGAATAAAATTCAATTTTTCTCACATACTAAATTTTGCCACCATGAGCGCTAGTGCATAATCATCAAGGTCATGCAGGTTCTCTATAGTGATCATAGTGATTAATTCATAAACCGAAGTTGACGTTGGAATGTTTATTTTATTATAACCTCAAATTTAACGTAGTCTAAAAACTGCTGCTTTCTCTCGACTCTTATCTCGTACTGTATTATTAAATTTGTATTAAATTATACAATCTGGTAGTCCTAATTAAAGGTCAGTTATTCACTAACTAACTATTATTTATTTTTTAGGAGATTACTTGGTGTGATTACGAAAAAAGATGTTTTAAGACACATAAGGCAAATGGATAACGAAGATCCGAACTCTGTTTTATTTAATTAAGTTCAAAAACTTTTTTTAAAAAACATTGTTTTAGTGATTTTAATCCTAATTTTAGTTTATACAAAAAAGCAATCCTATTTATTTTAATGATAATTTTGTATTGTATAGATGCAGCTATATAACAGTGATTTTTTCCGTAGTCAAATTTAGATGTACAGATTTTTTTAAAATAGATTTTTTTAATGTATATAAAAGTTTCCTCGAGTATTACTGCAGAGTATGGAAACCAGATGCGACAGTGCGGTAAAATTTAACCTTATAAAATTTTTAATATAATTGGCAATAAAATACATACACACACTTATTGGTTAAAAAGTACTGGTGTAAAATTTTCTTAGCAATTTATCTATCTGCGCCATGGTTTTAATATACTGAGGGTTTCAAAAAACATGGTAAGTAGCTTAATGGACGATTTCTTGGCTAAAAATTAAAAAAAATGTTATATAAACATATTTCCAAAACGACCCCACTTTAACATATTGAGAGTACAGGGTCTTTGATTATATTTACGTGGCTTCTGAGGTCTTTATTTTTGAAGACAGAAAAAAATGTCTTATACAGGGTGGCCCACCACATTCGCCAGTCATATGTTGGTCTGTGGGAGCATATTTTAAAATTATTTTGAAATATACAGGGTGACCCAAAAAAGAAGTACATATCAAAGTTATATTTTTTCTTATGGAACACCCCATATTTTTTATTTTTTAGATACTATAGACCAAATAAAGGTGAGTTATTATTATAATTCCTATACCTAAAACTGACCGTTTCTGAAATTTAGAGAAATTAAAAAATAGACCATATTTTAAAAATTGTTTACACCCTGTAACATATAAGGAGCTGCTCGTAATTAAATTTACTGCTTAGCTTAAGGGTTTAAGTTAACTATTACATAAAAGTTTTACCTCAATATTATACAAGTGGTGAAAAAAATGCCCCAAAGTTTGGACATATATTTTATTAAATATCTTCCTAAAGTTAAATGGAACACCCTATATTTAGTGGTCTATTTTAACTCAGAACTAGAGTCATGGAACACCCTGTATTGTAATTAAAAACCTTTTTTTTAGAGCCAGTAGATTCGCTAAGAGCACAGTTTAATTTTTATAAAATAAGATGTACTAAACAAAATTAGGCAATAGTAAAAACTCCAATTTATTGTAATTTCTAAAATATTAAAGCATTCTTTAAAATAAGAATCAAAATATAGTAAAAGGTACACCAATCTTAATTATTGTTGGAACGAAATATCTTAAAATGCCCTTATTTCTTAAATGTATTGGACTTTATGGTAAATTAAATCCCAAAATAATATTATAATGGGGTCAATAAAAACATACATTTCAATATGACTATCACCAAAGGTACGATTATATTTATATTTTTCAATAATAGTAGGCTTTGACCTAAATGACATTAATTATTATTTGCAAACAAAAATATTTGACAGTGACACTTGCTAATCAAACGATTATCATTGATTAAGCTACAAGTAGTTTAAAATTATAATCGTTTTGAATAATTGTTACATTTTAAGTTACTTAAAATAAGGAAGATGAAATGATTTTGGTAATCGGTGAGTGTCAAGAAATATGTTTATTTGCATCAAAAGTATAGGCCCAAGGTATTCTAACAGGCGTCATCCTATACAGTACAGAGTGTTCCATTTTTAAGATAAAGAAATTATTCATAAGTCAAATATAAAAACGTCTTTTGCATAAAAAGCAAAAGAGATAGGTATAGGAAACCCTAATATAGTTTTAAAGGGACTCTAGTTCTGCGTTAAAATAGACCACTAAATATAGGGTATTCCATTTAACTTTAATAAGTTATTTAATAAAATGTATGTCAAAACTTTGAGGCAATTTTTTTCACCACTCTGTATAATATTGAACTAAAACTTTTATGTAATAGTTAACTTAAACCCTTAAGCTAAGCAGTAAATTTAATTACGAGTAGCTCCTTATATGTTACAGGGTGTAAACAATTTTTAAAATATGGTCTGAATTTTTAATTTCTCTAAATTTCTCAGAAACGGTCAGTTTTAGGTATACAATTATAACAATAACTCACCTTTATTTGGTCTATAGTATCTAAAAAATAAAAAAAATATGAGGTGTTCCATAAGAAAAAATATAACTTTGATATGTACTTCTTTTTTGGGTCACCCTGTAAATATGCGCTACAACAAAGAATCTTTTTTTCTGATTTCAAATATATATATATATATATATATATATATATATATATATATATATATATATATATATATATATATATATATATATATATATATATATATATATATATATATATATATATAGTACATTGATGATATTTGGATGAACCATTTTTGAGATATTTTAGGTTAAATTATTAATAAATTACAAAAAAGTTTCATATTAGTATCAAGAAAGCCATGGAAACAATAAAATTGTTATGTTGCTGAATTTGGTGAGGGTTTTTCCTGGACCAATAATGTCTATTTTGTGATTAAACATTCCTGCTAAAGTGAAGGAAAACTTGTCGGTGTATAGAAATTTATTTAAAAACTTTGCATCCTGCTGCATAAACCTAGCTATTTCCAATGCATACTTAGGTCGGTCCTGCATGTTTTTTCAGGAAGATTCCGAACGGACATAAATTTTAAGGTTAAATAAATTTTATAATCTGTTTTATTAAGTTCAGATTTTTCTAAAATTATTAAAAATGGTTAGTGCTAGTCCAATAGAAAAAGTATAATAATTATCCTGAAAAAACGAAGATATCCAAAACTGTGTTTTCATTTCGTGCTGCAGTCCTTTTCTTCATTTTAAAGCTTTTTCGTTCAATAAACTTCCTTACTATGTATTTAATAGTATCTATAGATGGTTTCCATTGTTAAGGATATAATAAGTAATATTCCCTTTTTTCTGTCGTCACATTATTATTGTTACCATAAAAAAGACGCATAATAGCGATTTTTTGTTCTTATGAATAGTAGCCCATCAACAAAAAAGCAATACAAACTACTTTTAATAGTTAAAATGATAAATTTCAACTTTTTACAATATCAATACGTCAAGTTTATTAAAACAATTTTTGTGTTTTTATTGCTTTCTTGATACTAATATGATTTTTTTTCAATTTATTTATATTTTAGGCTTAAATATCTCAAAAATTGTTCATCAACCTCTTGACGCAGATTTGGGCAATTTTATTCATTTTTTTTTGCTGTTATTTCGCCATAACTTTTTTGATAATCTGATACGCGGTACTGTTTCTTTGCTTAGTTCTACATAAAAAAGGTCCTCTTAAATTAACTCGATAAACTTAACGATTTTTCAGGTATTTTTTTTTTAAATTTCATAATATAAAAGTAATATTGAAAATTAATAACAATTGTAAGTTTTACAAAAAAAAGTGGTAATAAAAGCATTTATTCCAGCAAGGGGTAAAAACTTTAAACAATTTTTATAAAAATGTTCATTGTCTTTAGCCCTAAAACTACAAACCCATTTTTTACCTGTAAACAACAAACCGGGTAAATATTTATCCCACGGAATTTGAGCTCCTAAAGTCGTTCTGAAGACAGTAATCCCACTTATGAGTACTCGAATGTTTTAGTTTTTTCTTATGCCCAAAAGTGTGGTGAAGAGCAAATTCAGTTTAATCAAGATTTAGTTGGTTAAAAATTAATTCAAATAGCAATAAGTACTGAAAAACAGTCAAACCCTGATTTAACAAACAAAAATTTATAACTATTTTTCCAAATAACCGATTTTCAAATTTCCAACGGGATTTCAAAGAGGACATATTGGGCTTTAAGAAAAAATATACCATCATGATTTTTTTCGAAAAAAGTCTATTTATTTGAGATTGTGAAAATTTAAACAAACTGAGTATCCGATCAATGGAAAAATCAAATATTCATAAAATATTGGTTTTCAAGAATCTATTTTTGTTTTACTGATGAAAAATATGATAAAAATATAAAACGTATAAAAAATATTAAAAAGTACAGTTGCGATTTTTCTTATTAATATTAACTTATCAAAATTTACCTGGGGTAGATATCTACCCCGGTTTGTAGTTCAGGGTTAATTTTTTAAGCTTCACCATTGGTTTATTATATTAACAAAAAGTTATTGTCTAAAGGTATATTTCGTTAATGTTTTAACTGTATTAAGTTTTATTTAAAATTTAAAATGAACTATTCCAATTCTGAAAATGTTTCCTTTAAACCCTGTATCTTAAAAATGGGTTATTTTGGAGATGTGTTTAAATTAAATTTTTGTCTTATTTTTGGGCAAGAAATTTCCCTTTAAGCGTTTACACATGTTTTTAAATCACCCTGTATATACAGGGTGTTTTAAAAAATATGTACAAAATTTAATGACGGAATAATGCCGTCAAATTGAGTTGATTACAACTGGGGTAATTGTTTAGAAATCGCGGCCCCACCTATTTTTGACCATAAAAAATCTAAAAATAGAGATATTGACATGTTTTTTTTTTTTTTGTTCTATTTTACGGCGAATTTACGATAATATTTTTTGTGTTAATTTTTATTTTGAAAAAAAAAGTATTTTAAGTTTTCCGTCAATAAATGTATTCATTTAAGTTTTGTAATTTTTATGCGGTTTGCACAAAAGTTAACAACGGTTGAATGTTTCACACAAAACGTTATGTCAGTGTTATTCAATGGTTTGTAGGCAACCCGTCAAAATCTGAATTTCGTTAACATTCTAAACCGTTGTTAATTTTTAACCGCAGTAATTTGTTTATATTCTACGTGTAAAGACAAAAAATTAAAAAAAAAACAAATCAATATTAATTTTTGGATTTTTCAAATATACCGACGCCCGCTTTCGCATCTGTTAACTGTATTTGTGGTCTAAAGTCTGTTCTAGCTCTATCGTTGGCTTTCTGGACCTAAATTAATTGAAATATAAATATTCGCAAATTCTAAGAAGGCGGCAAAGTCGGGGTGGTTTAAATTCGAATCAATATTGAAAAATATAAGGTCTTGTTAAATCAGGCGTCATTTTGGTATTTATATAAAACTGTTTTTTTGTCATAAAAAATCGAAAAATTATGATATTTACAAATTTTTTTCACATGTTCTAATAGTAATAAGATTTAAGAAAAAAATGTTTAAAACTTCAACAATGATTTCACGAATGCTTTTTTAATTCGAAAAGTCGAAAAATTATTTTTTTGACTTGTGACCAAAGATTTGAAGGTTCTGCATTTATTTTCTATGTTATTTCTATTTTTTAACTTGTTGCGTATTAAAAATAGAATAATTTGAAAAAAAAAACAGAAATATTAAATTTTTAATTTTCATTTTTTTTAATTTTTTAATTGAAAAATTCACATTTTAGAAAAATATTTCTGGTTAGTTTTTTAAATGTTCCACTGGATATCAGATTAAAAATTTTGATTTTTTAAAATTGTAAAAATCGTATAAATTGCGTTATCAAAAAGTTTTTTTGTTTAAATTGTTTTGTCTTTTAATGCGCAATAAGAAAAAAATATAAATATTGCGAAATATTATCGAATGACCCTAAAATTCGCGGTCAAAAGTCCAAATTTTAAATTTTTAATTGCAAAAATCATTAGAAATCGGTTGTTTTTCGATCATTAAATAATTTTTATCATAAATCCGAAAAGAGTAAAATAAAATGAAAAAAAAACTCTTCGATATATCAATTTTTCGATTTTTTTATGGCCAAAAAACAGTGGAACTCCACTTCTATACAAGGTGTCCAAAGTAATGGGATAAGAGCAACAGCAGATTCCTTGGGTCAAAATAATGCAATATACGTAAACTTGCCTTATCCGAAAGTTAATAATAAGAAACATACAGGGTATAAAACTTTTAATTTTGCTTTCGTTTTTCTTAATAATTCTTTAACCAAATGACCTAGCGATACAAAATTTGGGATCTGGGGTTTCCTAGGCGAGAAATTTAAATTCGTCCAGCTTTTGATGTTGCTACTAGAGGGCCCCACGGCCTACCTCACTTGTTTTAAATGTCGTAACTTTTTTAGGCTTAGAATATTGACCTGTTTATTAAAAAATAAGTTAATATAAATCCATTTGCATCAAAAATGTATACTTTATATAAGTCTCTAGGAGCAGCCGTTCTCGAGATAAACGCACTTTAAAGGATCTTGCAATTTTTTTATGGAAAATAAATTTTATCCAATTGTTTTCAAACTTTGCATAGTGATAGTTTTAAACACGCTGATCAAAGGTCTTCAGGGCACAAAACCCGAAAACGCCTCCAACCCCCCCAAAATCACCCTCAAGGTCACTGGGGATTTGGGGACTTTTGAGGGTGATTTTGGGGGGGTTGGAGCCGTTTTCGAGTTTTGTGCCCTGGAAGACTTTTGATCAGCATGTTTAGAACTATCACTATGCAAAGTTTGAAAACAATTGGATAAAATTTATTTTCCATAAAAAAATTGCAAGATCATTTAAACTGCGTTTATCTCGAGAACGCTGCTCTAAGACTAAATAAAGTATACATTTTTGATCAATGGATATAAACTTATTTTTTATAAAGGTCAAATCTTAAAAAGTTTAACATTTAAAACAAAACTCCCTAAGCTCAGGAGAATTTAAATTTCGCCTCAAAACTCCCAATCCCAAATTTTACCGCTAGGTCAGTAAAGATTATTAGAAAAACAAAGCAAAATTTAAAGTTACACCCTGTATCTTTTATTATTAACTTTCATACAATTAAAATTAACAAGGAAACTCCTGTCCTATTTTATAATTAACGATATAACTTGCGACAGACTATACATATATGAAATATTGAAGTACAGGGACCCAGCTAAGATAAGATGACACTTTTAACAGCGCAAAATAATAAAAAAAATAAGAAAAATCATTTTATGCAAAAGTTTAAGTATATTTTTTAATACGTCACTATACAAGGATTGGGTATTCCGGGTACAATTTATTTTTTTCTAAAAGTACAGGTACAGTCAAAAAAGGGGTAATTATTTGGAGTGGGGTCCACCCTATTTTTGGTTATAAAAAATCGAAAAATTAAGATATCAAATTTAATTTTTATTCTGTTCGTTTTTATCATAAAAAATAGCTAAAATATGAAAAATTAAAATTTATATGACTTTTTAGCCATTAAAAATGCCGTTTTTCAAAGAAATTTTCATTTTCTCGTTTCTTAAGGATATCGTCGTATTTTTTTCGGAAAGTACATGAAAAAACGAACAATTATCTCGATTTTTCTCATTTTTACAAGAAATAGAATATTTACAATTTAACAAGAACAAAAATCCACCCCATTGTTGGATATAACATGATAATAATGATAAACTAACCAGAAATAGGTAATTGTTTGGAAACTGTTGTTTGTTAGTTCTGGTAAGTTTAAAAATACGGTGGATTTATTCTCGTTAAATTGTATATTTTCTATTGCTCGTAAAAATGGAAAAATTGAGATAATTAATATTTTTTTATAAATTGTCCGTATTTTCATGTACTTAAAACAAAAGACGATATCCTTAAGAAGAGAGAAAATCAAAATTTTGTTGAAAAATTTATTATTTTATTGATTTTTAAAGGTCAAAAAGTCATCTAAATTTTGATTTTTCGGAATTATTATATTTTTAATTAAAAACGAGCCGTTAAACAATTTCAAATTAAAAAAAAAATTGAAATTTCAATTTTTTAATTTTTTATACCAAAAAAATAGGGTGAACCCCACTTCCAAATACTACCTGCCTAGTCCTCTTTGGATAACTCTGTACATTTTTTACTTATCATATAATTTATTATATAGTTATAGTCCACAGTACAGGCCCCCCCTGGCAAGTTGATTACCACATACTTTATAATTCGTGAGGAACTTCGTTTCGACGAGTCTACCACACTTTTCCTCTCGACTTTTCTCGATTCCTCGTTTTTCCGCTCAAAAGCCTATATCATGGCGATTTTCAAGGTTCTAAAAAGTCACGACCACAACTTTTTTTTAGCTTAAGTTACTGAAAATTTTGTTAAAAATGTAATTTAAACTTATCCGACAAAAATTTGTCCGACTTTTTCATGTCTACCGCTCGAAACATGCCCAAAAAGACAGAGTATTAAAAACCGATCATCACATAGGTATTTTTTGGTAAAATTAATGTAAATGATTTATAAAATAATATCCTATAGTTGTCCGACAAAAAAGATAAAAAAAATTCGTAAAACTTTTGTACGTATATTTATAATTGCCAATAAAGTATTTTATTTTATGAAATAAAATTTAATGTTATATATTTTATATATATATATATATATATATATATATATATATATATATATATATATATATATATATATATATATATATATATATATATATATATAATTTTTTCCGCTGCTTTACTTACTGATTTATAGTTATCTCTACATATTAAAACTAATTCGGCCTTCTCAGCTAACAATAACTGTCTTGGAGGATGCATTTGAAATCAAATAAACTTAATAAGCGAAGAATAATTATTCAAAAAAGAAAAATATTGTCACCAAACCGTCATAATGTTTACTTTTAACCCTCATTTGTTTTTTCTTTTCATGAGTATCCGCGATAATTTTAGTGGGTTTTTTAATGATGTCTTTAATTTGTACAGTTTTTTAATAAATATATAAAATAAAATTTTTGCAGTTTAAAGAGCGTTTTTTAATATGCATTTTATCATTACTAATGTTTTACATTTTTAAAAAGAATTTTTTTAAAATTTTAAAGTTGTGTTTAATAACGTTGCAACAAACATGAAGTTTGTGATTCCTTAAAAAAATTAAAAATCTTTGTTAATGTTACAAATATGCTTGAATTTGAACAAAATTATGCGAAATTAATTTGATTTAAAAAAAAATTATGAGTGTTTAAGGAAAATAAAAAAAATAGAAAAATTTTAAAGGTTTTTCAAAAAAAAACAAAAAAATCTTAGGAGGCCATGTTTTGGTATTAGCATAATTTTAATTCTGAACTTTTTTTTATAACCTTTGTGATTTTTTAAATAAGGGTACTTTACTCCTTATATAATATATAATAAATCCTTTATATTTTTGACCTACCCTGTACTTAACCCAGACAGTTACAGTGTACGTTGCATTGTTGTTACCATAGAAACTTTTGTGAACCTGATTTTCAATGAAAAGGTGTTAATCTAGGATCCGTGTTTTAATACGAGGTGTTACGGAACACTGCAAAAATAATGTTTATGTAGTTTTTATTATTTTTGAAGGTAAAAGGGGGACACTAAATTGTCGGACAGGTGTATCACTATTTTCTACAATAAATTTAAAAGAAAAAAAGTGAAAATTAGGTTTGTGGTCAACGATTTTTTATACCCCGTCAAAATTCCAATTTCCAGCTGTCGGACTGAAAAAATGCGGCTTGAAATTTGTCGGACAAACATAAAATGGGATTTTATAAATTATTTACAATTAATTTTACCAAAAATTACCTATGTGGTGATCGGTTTTCAATACCCTGTCATTTGGGCATGTTTCAAGCGGTAGACATGAAAAAGTCGGACAAATTTTTGTTGGACAAGTTTAAATTCACATTTTCAACAAAATTTGCAGTAACTTAAGCTAAAAAAAAGTTGTGGTCGTGACTTTTTAGAACCTTGGGAAATCGACATAATATAGGGCTTTTTCGAGCGGAAAAGCGGAGGAATCGAGAAAAGTCGCAGAGGAAAAGTGTGGTAGACTCGTCGAAACGAAGTTCCTCACGAATTATAAAGTATGTGGTAATCAACTTGCCAGGGGGGCCTGTACTGTGGATTATTAGTTATACATTTTATGTTCACTCGCTTTTTCTTCTCTTTATAAAAAGAGTCTATGTCTTCCCTTTACACTCCCTGAATGCTTCAGTATAGACGTCCAAAAATATACAGTACATTCCACAATAATTCGTTGCTTTCTCGTTTTACCTGCTACTGTTAGTCGTAAAACTCAATAAACTTTGGTTACCCGCATGTAGGTCCGGACTTAAAATTTTCTTTATTTATTATTGTACCTATTTTTTGGTATATTATGTAGGTTAAAGGCAAATTGCAGGTGTTCAATATAAAGCAGAGTCTTTTCATCTTAGTTTATCAGTCGTTTGTCAAGGTATTTTCGTGTGTGTTATTGAGCATACAAAATAGCTAACCTAAACTATTTATATTAGCAGGTAATCAGGACCTGTACTCTTTCAAAAGGTGTGGTGCCTACACAATAGATATTTGTCAGGCAACTTATTTATGGCTGGGTTTTCCACTGAAGGTTTTCATTTTAGTTTTATTGCGGTCGAGAAATCAACGAATAATTGTGGAATGTACCATACACACGTTACCATCAAATTAGTGGCCCACCTTGGCTACTCCCTTTAGTTACTATATAAAAAAAACATTATTATCGACTTGTTAATTACGGCAATGTTGCCAAATATCGTCCGAATTCCCCTCTGTTGTATATTTTTGAATAAGTATTTTTTTCTGTACTGTACGCAAACTCATGGTCGAAAGTCGAATTAATACGAATTTATTTATTTTCTTTATTTAACAGCAAATAAATGTTTTTAACAACAATACCAAACAATTAGTAGTAAAAAATTAATTGTGATTGAAGCTACGAATACTTTAACTACATTGCATTGTTGGGAAAATGTAAAAGATGCGCTGTATATTTTTATGTATATGTTATTGATTGTAACTGTATTAAATGCTCAGATTAATGATTCAAAGAATATAATATATATTATACGTAATAATAAAGTTTTTATAAGTACAAATACTGTTTTAATTATTTTTCTGCCAAAACGTACATAAACTATCAGTTACTAGATTTAAAACAGTTAACAATTTTATATTTTAAAACGAACCTTTGAATAGGCTTCCTTTACAGGTACAAACATAATAAATTTGCAAACATTCCACTAAAGAAGTATATATTAGTACATTAAAACTGTTTTCCCAATATGGATGTTTCTCAACAGTGTTTTGACATTGGCAACAGGGCAGGACATTGTAATAGCCTTTGAGTATTTACTTACCTAGAGGCAGCTTTGCCGCTCAGCAGTGCGAACAGTATACGAGAGAGAGATAGAAGAGAAAGCGCTAGTAGGTCTCTCTTGCTCTGCTCTCTGACTTTTTGAAGGCGAAAATAAAGATTACCCCTCCAATGCTTGTAATTTTCGTGGGTAGTTTTTTTGTCAAACGTTTTTCTTTTATCACATATTGTATTTTGTGTCACAGAAAAGTATTTTTCTGACGTGTTTGATAGGAAAGGATGTCTTTTTTCTTAGTAGTTGTATGGACCGTGCTGTGTATGTGACAGCATGTATCTTATATGAAGACAGTGATCTTTTATTTTTAAAGTGTTGCCTAGCGCCCTCAGTACAATAACACATTTTTATAATTCTTTTAACCTTTTTTTATTTCTGGAACCAGTAGAGTTTAAATGGCGGCGGTGTTATGTATTAGACTTTCAGACAAAAAGATCATACTCTACTGGTTGCTTCTTGTTTTCTTTATAATAGAAATTGCAGATACCACTGTACATTGATTATTGTTGAAATGAAGCCTGAGAAGTATCCTGACATACAATACCATAATTTTTTGAGAAATCAAACATTACAAGTAATTTATTTGGCTTAGCCTTTCTTTTATTTTTTAATTAATAAACTGGGAGCACTTAAAACATATTATTGTAAATACCTACGGGCCTAAAAACTTATTGAAATCAGTTAAAATATATTAGATTAGCGCACTTTAGACAAATGGGAATTTTAAACTTTTGGCAACACTTGGTATTTTTTCTGTCCTTGTCAGGGGGGTATAATTAATCGATCAAACGAATTTACCTGAAGTGAAGTTCGATCGTAATTATACGATGGTCCAGTCCGAAGACATCACTTTATTTATTTACTATGTAGTCCGCTCCTGGAGGGTTTAATAGGGGGTGGGAGTGATGTCTTCGGACTAGACCATCGTATAATTACGATCGAACTTCACTTCAGGTAAGTTCGTTTGATCGATTAATTATACTTCTAGGTCCAGTCCGAAGACATCACTTTATTTATTTACTATGTAGATGTTTAAAGATAACGTAAGGTTGCGAGCAATGTTATGCTAACTGCTAACACTGCAAAGAAAACAAAGTAAAAAATAAACTCATTTAAGTATGTTTGTTAATATATTAGCAAACTTTATTACATATTTAAGCCAAAAATAAACATAAATCTTTTGAAAAATAGCATAAAATGCCCTACTTAGATCTTACTACCTAAGTTTACAAAAGCTAATGGTAAAGTATTTCTATTAAGAAATTAATGCCTTAAAGGGTCACAGAAATTAAGTTAAACATAACTTATTATTTCTACTGAGAATAAAATGTGGTTATGCTAAAGTAAAAACTAGTTATTTATATCTAAAATTGCATTGGCAAATTCGGTATTTGTATTTAGTGGGCGGTTATAAAATCTTACGAATGTGGACTGTTGTGTCCAACCGGCTGTTTTACAAATTACCTCCATGGAAACGCCCTTTCTTAATGCCGCTGAGGTTGAAGCGTGTCATACCGAATGGGGCTTAAAAATGATTGTGTTTATTCCCGCGGAAGCAAGAATTTGTTTCACCCATCTACTTAAAGTATCCTTGGATGCCCGACCATGCGGGGTTTTATGCGTTATGAATAGGAAATCATTGTTTGGGTTTCTTAGAGAAGCTGTTCGGTCGATATATTCTGTAAGAGTACTGGCTACGCAAAGTAAAGGTTTTTGTTGAAACTTTGGAATATGCAAGCTGGGTTGAGATTTTCCAACACGACTAGTTTTAATTGGATCAGATATATTAATAATAATTTCTGTACTACCCTGTATTATATTTGAAAGGCGAATTAAATGAATTGTCTGAAGTCTTTCTCCGGTGACAAGAGCCAACAGCACGGCTAATTTAATTGATAGGGTTCGTAGACTTCGTGGTAATGGTAAATTTTCGATATAGACTAAAAGAGGCGTAGGGTCCCATGTGGCGGTATATTTTGGTTGAGATGGCCGAAGTCGGGAAATACCCTTTTTAAAACGTTTAATTATAGGATTTTCAGCTAAATTTGTGGAACAAATTAGTGATAGGGCAGATGTGTGTGAGTTGAAGGTACCGTATGATATATTAGTTTTATTTTTTAGATCCTCCAGAAACGATAGGACATCCTTAATCCTAGGACTAAACACTGAGATGTTCTTATTTAAGCAATACGACCACCATAGTTTGTAGGTGTTTTCATACTGTCGTAATATAGAATTTGAAACCGATGAAATAATAGTACTTATTGTCGATTCTGGAACATCTCTGCTTAGAAACGCTTGCCTGATAATTTTGCTCCCACCAGAGTAAGACTCCTGGACATCGGGTGTAACCTAAAGAATGGAGAAGAGAGTAAATTGGGTGAAGGATGAAAATAAATTTCTTGCTGCACAATTAGTTTTCGAAAAAGTGGATACCACGGTTGTGAAGGTCACCAAGGTACTACCAAAATACCAACAGCCTTATCCTAGATAATTTTTTGGAGGGTCCGAAGAATTAAAGTAAAGGGAGGGAAAGCATAGAAGTAATACCTGTTCCAGGAAATCGTAAAAGCATCTACATAAGTAGATCCTGGATCTTTATGCCACGACACGTACAACTTGCATTTGTGGTTTATATGCGAGGCGAAAAGGTCGATTTCTGGTTTTCCTAAAGTGGTGATTATCTGAGTGAAAGCTTTGGGGCATAAGGACCATTCCGTTTCAAAACTTGAATTTCGAGATTCGGCGTCTGCAATTATGTTGTCTTTTGATGGAATATATGATGCGAAAAGCCAAAGGTTTCGTTCCTCGCACCATTGCCAAATTTGTTTTGCCAAACAACAAAGGTCCGGATATTGAACACTCCCCATTCGATTAATGTACGAAACGGCGGTTGTATTGTCGCATCTAATTAATATATTGGAACTTTTTAAATTCTTTGCATAACATTGTAATCCAAAAAGGATTGCCAATAATTCCAAATTATTTATATGTAGGTCTTTTTGAGAATTTGACCAAAACCCATGTGTTCGACCCTGTTCACAACAAACACCCCATCCTGTAAGGGATGCGTCAGTAATTATGGTGATATCAAATGTATCATATCTTATATCATTAGAAGCTTGTAATATATTATTTTTCCACTAATGAATGTCGGTTTTTACGCTTTCAGAAATAGACATGGTTGCATTATAGTTTCCATTATTTTTGCGTAATGCTAAGAATTTTTCCCTTTCTAGAGCTTTACAATATAGGAAACCATATTTTACACCCGGACAGGCCGATGTTAAAATGCCAATAAACCTAGCAAAATCTCGAATCCTACATTCTAGTTTATTTAGGTAATGTGAGGCCAGTTTAATTATATTGCTTTTCTTGTCATCTGGAAGTATTATTTTTAAATTAACGCTGGAACCAAGGAATTTTATATGGGTTGTAGGAACTAAAATACTTTTATTTTTGTTTATTACAAATCCTAATAATTTTAACAGATTAATTGTAATCTTTGTATTATTAAGACATGACTCATATGAGTCCCCAAACACTAAAAAATCATCCAAATAATTCACAAGAGAAATGCTTAGGTTGCGAAGATAAGAAACAACTTGCCTCATTATTTTTGTAAAGCACCGTGGTGCAGTATTCAAACCGAATGGTAAACAAGTAAAATGATATAGCTGACCTTCAAATTGAAACTTAAGGTATTTTTGTTGGTCCTTATGTACAGGTATTAAAAAATAGGCGTCTTTAAGATCGATAGTGCACATATAAATATTTTTGTGAGTAAGTTTAACAACTGTTCGTAGATCTTCCATTTTAAAATATAGGCATTCGGCAAATTCATTCAACTGCTTTAAATTTAAGATAAACCTTTTTTCCCCATTAGGCTTGTTCGCAAGAAAGATTGGAGAAATAAACTGATCAGGACTTGCCTCAGACCTAACTATAGCTCCTGATGCTAATAAGTCGCTAATAGCTGAGTTTACTAAGGGTATTTCTGACTGGGAAAAATGGTTGTTAACTGTTTGACAATATAATGTAGGTTTGTCCTTAAAGGGAATCATATGTCCTTGAATCCAGGATAAGACTGTTGAATTTGATGTAAGTTTAGACCAGAATTCAAGATAATATTTTAAGCGACCAGCAAATGGAATATGATTTACCTCTATCGCTTCTTGACTTGTTGACTTCTGTTCTGCGTGCTTTGCCTGGAGGAATTGCCCCTGTACTGCCTCACTTCCCTCCTTTGGTAAGACGGGGCGATACCTGTTTAAAGCCCCTGCGGTTTTGGATGAACTGGCTCCCCCTCCTCTCTTTTCAGAATGGCCAAACTGTCGTACCGGTTGGGCGATATTACGTGAGGAAGTAGAGGACAAACATAGTTCCTGGCCCGCTTTCTCTAGGGATTTTAAATTTTTTGCACGTTCACCTAAATCAGGGCCAAATAAGAATTCCCCAGGGACAGTATTTTCTGTTAATTCTTTAACAAATTTGTTAAGTACAAGGCTTATAAGATATTTTCTCATTTTAGAAATATCATTAAAAAGAGCTGCAAAAATACGTGCCGAGTCAGTCAGGTTAGATAAAATTTTCTCCCTCGTATCCTTGGGAATATTATTTTCGTCTTCTAGAATGACACTGAGTGCCTTTTCCATGGCAGTTAAACCGTTACCAATATGCAATTCATATTCGGAGTGAGTGGAATCTCTTGTTAAATTAGTAGCTGAAGGGAGGCTTTTACTTCGGGATTTATTTTAGGTGGAAACAATACGTTGCAATTAGACGGCACCCTTTGTTTTTCCCGTAGAGTAGAAGATTCCTCACTCGATTTACCAAAATATGGGATCATCTAGACGCTATAGCACTGTGCAATTTAAAATTAGAAACATTGGACATGAAGCATTAAAACGTCCTCTAAGTCCGGCCCTGTTTCTATTACAGATTCCGCCCCGCGCGGTGAACGACCATCCAAGATTTCCCGATGCTGCACAAGGTTTTCAGTGAAGGCCGTAGGCGTACTCCCTCTTTCTTTAGAATATCTCCCTCTCTCTCCCCCTCGCCTCGACACGGACGGTGATCGACTGCGATGGCGGCTTTGAGAATGAGACGATCGGTATCGTTTACGGTTACGTCTAGAAAAATTACTATAATGGCTATAACGAGAGTCCGATCCGCTCCGAGACCGACTCTCTCGATACCTATAGCTATTAAAATGAGATCGGGAACAGGATCTAATTTTCATATCCTTTAATTCTTCTTGTAAAATTTCCATAATCATATTTCTTAAGGAATTCGACGATGGTTCCGATCCAGTGGCTTTTTCCTTAAATTCTTCCATAATTAGTTGATGTCTAAACAAATCTGACTTAGGATACTAAAGAGGGATACTTTTTATTTACTTACCGCCTTTAGAGTATAATGCACGGAACGGAAAGAAAACACAAAGATAAGCAATTACGTTTGTTCGAGGGAAATCAGTGTGATTTCTATGCCGGGCGACCGCACGATTGTAGCACCAAAAAGCGAATGATTTAATATAATAGAATGCACGGAATGTGGTCGGGTGGCGGAGGGGTTACCCGTTGTTTCTTTAAACTCGGTGCGCGATTAGTACTCCAGGAGCGGACTACAAAGAAAATAAATAAAGTGATGTCTTCGGACTGGACCTAGAAGTATAATCTACATCGAGGCCTTTTTGATCTTGTAGGTGTTTCTAGAGGTGTTGTTTCATCCTCCATTTCAATTCTAAGAATATTTGCCATCAAACTTCGAATTTTCCGCGTAACAATTCTGTTAGAAATCCTGTTCATAATAAATGGCCAAATGCCAATTCTTTTAAATATTTCTATCGTGAAATTTCTTGTCCCTTTATGGCAAACTGATATATTATCCTGCAATGTTAAAAGTTGCATGGAAAAGAGCCATTGGCCAATGACGAGTTCTTCTTGATGTAGAGTAGGTATATCGCACATCTTTCGTCCAGTGCGTCGACACCTTCCTTCGTTTCGTTGTAGTATAGATTTATTTCAGGCTTTCGATTTGTTTTATCCACTATGTTACTATGGTTCTTACTTGAAATTAGTATGACCGATTTTCCCATCTTGTATACATGGGACACAAGGGTTGTGTCAAAAGTAAAGCCAAAAGCTCTGTCAGATTTTGGTAGAAATTGTGCTGGAATTTCCCGTTTATTTTTGCGAAGGGTACCAACATATCGCACACTTATTCCTATACCATCACTACCAGAAAAATGTAAATTTTACAGGATAGGTATTTTAATGTTTTCGTACTTTATGATTTGGTTTTAAAATACATATTTAATTCACTATACCTAATTTATAGATGAACATCAATAAAATTAAGCTTTCTATATAGTTTTCATCATCGGAAAAAATGAAAAGCACAATATTCAGATTTTTTTAAAACGTTTTATATTATATAGTGTCACTTTTCCATTTAGTTAATACATTTCTTTCATATAATGTCCATATGAAACAAGTATAATATTGACGAATAAAAAGCAATAATTTAGTTTTTAACGGTGAATTTTAATCTTTAGAAGAGCTAAGTAGGTACACACATTAAAAACTATAAAAACGAATATAACAGAAACTCAAAAAATACATTTCTCTTTCCAAGTAAGAACGTATCACATAGGTAACGACCTATGGTAACAGCAAGAAATTTTAAGTTTATAATATTATTATGAAAGGAGTGTACATAATACTGGGGAATTGGGTTACTATCAATCAGGCTTTTTAAATCGAGTTTTTTTCGATCACTCAATATCAGCTCTGCTTTGTACAAGCACTTTGACAAAATTCTGACCACTGCGACGCGTGGAATGAGCTGGCTATAGCTTGCTTAATTCTTTAAAATGTTCATCCTTGTATGATGATTTATAATAAACATGAATTTGATGGTTTTCTGTATTTATAGAAAATCGATCTCCACACTGGTTTGCTAAATTCTTCAGATCAAAAATTGATTTCGTTCAATAACTGAGTGAACCGAATCATTCTTGTCCTGCTGTCCACAGCAGTTGTCAGAATAAAAGATGATGTTTAAATTATCATCGTTAATCATATACCACTACTTTCTTAAATAATTCAATACACACGGCTCAATTTCATTGGCACTTCTGAGGTCTTCAACTTCATTCCAGACATAACATTCACATTTATCTGTTGTTAACTCAGTAAATGTAAAATTGTATGTATTAATTTTAGGTTTATAGTAAAAACTGGAGACTTCTCCTTTGGGTAGGGGTAGCACAGCCTGTAAATCGTAGGATGCGACAAGAAAATTTTCTTGAATTTTTTTTGTCATTCACCTTTTCTTCTCTGCTTAGTTCTTTTTCCAAAAGGTGATTCTCGTATTTCTCTTTCAAATCCTTCTTTTTATTCCCTTTAGCATTTCCATAGGAAGTGCAAAGCTCACATTGGTCTTTTTTGGAAACGGAAAAACTAGTGTTGTAGTCATCCTTAAATATCTTTCTGTAAGAATGGAACTGCCCTGGTGGTCTATTACTTTGGTCACAAGAATTTGTATAATCCCGATATAAGTCCATTAAATTTTTTCCACCATCAATAAAGTCTCTAAATGTTTGTTCCTTAAAAGTGACTCTCTATTCGAGGACTAAAGTCGATGTGTCGGTTAATTCCATCTACCATTTCTTTGCTTATTTTGACTTGCTTGCCATGTTTGCCTCTTATTTCTGTTTTAACTATACCATGACTGTCAGTTTTATCAATAACAGTTCTTATACGTTTATCATTTCCAATCCTATATTCCTAAAGTATTTCTAAAAAAATTTACATACTCGAATGTTGTTGAAGGTAACTTTAAAATCAAATGCGTGTTTTGGTTTACGGTTATTATTTAACATTTTGTACTGATTCCTGGACAAATTTTTGTCATTGACCCGGCGATAAAATCTCTTTGTCTAGTCAAACTGGCTAAACTCCAGTATTTCTTAAAGATATCAGTTCTTTTTTCCAGACTTATTTTTTCAAAGCATTTAAGGCGGCATCGTTCATTACAAGGAGCTCCCATCTTTTTTGGTGGTACTTTTTTGTTTCGTTTTAAGGAAAATGTATTGTTTTCCGGAATTTCTAAGTAGCTTGTAATTTTTTTTTAGAAAGTTGACCCTTTTTTCTTTTTTTAATTGGTCCTTCATAAACAGCTTTCTTTTTTTCATCATAAAGGTAAAGACGAACTTGACCTTGAGGATGAACTTGAACTTGAGGATGAACTTATAGAACTTGAGTTAGGACATTTTGAAAGTTTTATTTGAAAAGTGACTGCTTGGTTTGGATTGCAGGAAGTATTACAAGATGACTGTGCCTTGGAAGTAATAACATAGCTATCTAAAAAGATCGGGTAGGTTTACTTTCAATTTACTAATTGGCTCTAAAAACTCACCTTGATCATGAGATTCCGAGCTTACTTTTTTCAGCGTTTAACAAAGAGGTGCCTCAGTTTTAACGCTTTAAAAACTTTAGTTTGCACTTCAGGGACATTAATGGGATCAAAAGGTTTTATAGTTGATGCAAATTATCTTGGTATGGTGAATAGTTTAAAGTTACTTTAGATTTTGTACCCATTCCATTTTGTTCTTCTTTAATTTGAAAAGATTCTGTCTGCTTGAAAGAGAATGGAGGAGCACATAACGAGCTTGCTTTGAAAGTTATATAAGTACCCTAAAAGAAATTTCTAGCATAAGCGAACGTTAAATTGCAAACTTCACTCTTAACACTCACCCTGATCATAAGATGACGAGTTATCTGAAAATTTTGGTGCTTGCACCTCTGGGATATTATTGAGTTCAAAAGGTTCTATGGTGAACACAACTATATCTTGATATGACGAAAAATTTGAAGTTACTGGAAATTTTGTACTCAAGGTATTTGTACCTCCAACTTCTTCAATTTCAAAATATTTTGCCTGCTTAAAAAGGAATGGGGGAGTACATGATGGTAGTGCGTTGGAAATTATATCAGCACCTAAAAGACATCTCTAGTGCAAGTGAACTTTATTTTGCGCACATTACCGCCTCTTCCAGCTATACCTTTATTCCATAAGCACTTGTAAGAAATACCCAGATCAGCTACGTTTACACATAGATTGTAACAACTAAGTTGGCTCATATTAAACATATCCGAATGTGTTAGGGAGTGCGTGGTACTTGGTTCAGATCCATAGAAACAGTTGTATAATCAGACCCAGGAGATATACTATCATTTTTCATGCATTTTCTTGCATTTTCGGCCTTTAAATGATGCCCATCAAGGTCTATTTTCGCCTTGGAGCTATTTACATTTTGAGCCTAAATTTCACACTGTAGTTTATCACACACTCGACATGTGTCACTACGAGTCACCTGAATGACAGATTAGAAAAATCTTTTAGAAAAACTTGCATGTAACATTTGTACGTAACCTGACTTTCTGGATATTTATTTAAAAACGCTTTGTGCGTTCTCCCGATATTTAAGTCAGGACTAAAATATTCTTTTTTGGTCTTTTGTCTGGAATAATGAGACATATCGCAAGGAATACTGTTGATATGATGGTGAACTAATCTGCGGTCATCAGAAGTAAATTTACCAGGTGCCGAACGCCGTCATTTCTCTATAAAAGTGGATTGGCCTAATTTCTTTATCTTAGACAGAAGGAACACATGTCTTCTTGTTACACCAAATGTTCTCATACATGTAGCTCTACATACCTGGACAATTTCGCCAGTACAATTGGGTAAAGTGTAGTAAATTGTGGCATGTCGGCGACTGTCACTAGGATCATCATAATTGCCATGCCTTCATTTTTAACTCTACCAATATGCATAATATTTATAAGGTAAGTTCTTTAAGTTGCCTTGTCAGTTAAATAAAATTGATTAAACAGGTTTTTTCTTGTTTCAAGGCTTATGGTTTAACATTTTTACTTACATTTGCAAGATACCTAAAACAAGATATAATATTATTGACACTAGGATAATACATCAACATAACCAAAACACACCTGGGTACAAGGTTCTTGTTATGCTTCAACTTTTTTATTTTTACTATTAATAAAACCCTTTTCAGCAATTTTCGCTTTCCTTTGTTCAGAGACAAACGAACCAGTAGCACTTTTTAGTCGTTATCTTTCCATTTTGTTAAAAAATCAATAAAAGAACAAGTTAGAATAGACGAGCACGTCTCACGAATAGTACAAACAAATAACTGATGGCAGCAGGCGCCATTTTTTAACAGGGTGAACCGTTTTCGGTTGGACTTGGCACTCATCGCGCTTTACTGGATATTGCAAAGGCCTATAGATCATTTCTAAGGAAAAAAAAACGAATTTTAGTAAAATTGGCACTTTTCAAATTTTCAGTCTTCAACTTATAACGCATTTTTAATAGTTTAAAAGCGTCATTAAACGAAAAAATACATTAATGATTTATGAATAAGTGATGCATTAAAAAAAATATGCGTACAAACTGTTATTAAAAAAATAACGACACTTTTTCTTATCAGATATTTAATTATTTGCATTTGGAAATAAAACTATAATGTCACTAAACAAAATATGACACCATTGAACTAGAAATCTACAAATAACCTATCTGATGTAACAAGCTAAACTGTTTTAAAACCGAAAATGACACTATTGCTTAAGTTTTTGTGCACTGACACTTAAACAAACGAAGAGTTACTCTTTTAATGACAGTGTTGACAGACGTTTAGATTATACTCCCGAAAAGGTTATAGTGACACTTGCGCCATCTACCGATTCCAGCCGTAGGATTAACATTTTGGATAGTGTCGTTGATGCAAGAATGATTCAGCATTATTTTGGCATCAAAAACGAAAAATTGAAAAATTTCGTATAGTGACGGTGTTGGAGTAAGTGTGCGTATGTTAAACCTTGCTTTTTGGGTTCACTGGCTAGCTCTAGTGAAGAATACCAATTATATCCTGTAACATTTCTGTTTGTATTGGTTATTGTTTCAACCATTCTAAGAACCACCTCTGTTGGATGAAAAAGTCGTTTTAAAGCGGGTTGTCTTACAGCTAAGCTCTTACCGGATATATTTTACAATAATTTATTTAATACGTTTTACTGTCTGCTACTATTTGCATTTTGATGCCATATTTGGCAAGCTTATTAGGTATATACTGTAAAAAAATATCCTAATACAACAATTTAATTTAGCAATCTAAGGAACAAAATCAGAAATAGGGTGAAACCATGGAAAATAAGCTTTTTAATGACTAAAAAGTTTCTTAAATAACTAAAAAGGAAAGAAATGCAAATAATAGAATATAATAGAACTTTATAAAATAATATAAAGCAAAGGTAAAAACATAAATATAAGATATTAGAACTTATAAAAGAAAAGACTTACAAGTCTCGGAGCCTATAGACACAGTGTAAAGGTCTTAGAAAGATTTTGGTGTTCCAAAATATAATAAATATATGCAATAGAACCCCATAAACGATTTTATAAGAAAATAACCTTATATATACAGAGCATTGAAAAATTCAGAATCAAAAGAAGACATAAGGTAGAGATTCAAAGAGACAAAAACAAAATATGGCTCATGTTCTACCTTTTTTCTAGATGTAAGTTAGATTAAGGATTAAAATAGGTAAGTTTGTATAAAGTGTGACTGTATACAAAAATTAATTAAAAAAAACCTTATTTAGTATAAGAAAGATTTAAAAGAAAAAAATGAATGTATTACAAAAGATTATATAAAAAGATAGAAATAGGATTTTAAAACAGAACTAAAAATGTTATTCAAAAATTTTGTCAAAGAGACGCTATTAAATCGATCAAATATCCTTGAACGAAAGAAACGTTTAAGAAATTTATTTGGTTGTCTCGATGACTATAAATATATTGATAAATTAAATATTTACAACACATTTACACAGACTGAGGTAAGTAACATTAAGGTAAAGAAGAAACAGCAAACATTTAGCCTGAAATATTATTGAATATTTCTTAGATTTTATTTCTGATAAATTAAAAAGCAAAAAAGATTATTTATTTATAGTTTTGTTTATAGTACCCTTTTTATGAAACAACTGGTGAAGTATAGCGGGATGAGGGTAGGCAAATAAAACCACTATTGTATAATTATCCCAACGTTTCGTGGCTGGATTGCCACTTTATCAAGGGCCAATACTCTACGAGGTCCTTATGCCGTTAAACAAATTAATATTCAATTTTGAAAAATAAGAAAGTTCCATATTATGAGGAAAAACCGCACTGCACTACTTTACATTATTTATTTATAATTTATTTATTTTTGCATGATTCTATGGTATACTTTAATATCCAGATATGTACCGGGTGTTCCACTAAGAGAGGTAGTCGGCTATATCTCAGAAACTACTAATAGTATAACTCTTGGGAAAAAAATAGATAACCAAGAGAAATTGCTGAAAATTATTTTCAAGTCTGTGGGATGGACGCTAGGGGGCGTAAGGGTAACGTCAAAACATAAAAGTATACATTTCTCAAAAAAATATCAAATAAAGTGTATCAATAAGTGAAACCATTTTAATATTTAATGTTTTCTAAACAAAGAAGCTTCAGGTGTAATTTTTGTCAGTTCTAAAATAAAGTGGTGGGGGAAGGTTAAAGTTTAATTTAGAAAAGTGCTAATAACTCCGGTTTGCTTTAACCGAATTAAGTGAACTTGGTCTCGTTTAGAAGAGCATTATAAGCATTATTTTCAGGTGTATAAACTATTGCCACACTCATCTCACAAACGCCGCTAGAGGGCGTGAAGGTAAAAACTAACTTATTTTACGAAATTTTTTAGTCAACGTTTGCTATCAGCGATTTTTCAATAACGGAGATTAAATCACTGATAATGATATATCGCTCATCCGTAGGCAGCAGAATGTTCACTTGTTTAGCAAATGGCTTTCGTACAGCGTCGCCGTAGAACTGAGGAAAATGTCATCAACGTTTTAGCTTATGTAGAGTTTAATCACCAAGCAACAAAGGCATTTTTAAAGAACACAATAGCACAACACTAAAAATAATATTTTAAAATAAAAATTGTTGGATTTTTGACCTTTCAGCATCCTTTTGTTTTCAAAGCTAACTTGATAAGGACCACGCTCGATGGATTATTACAGTTATAGATTGGTAATTATCTAATTTTGTTTAATATCGTTAAATGGGTTAAAATGACTTAAAACCATGCGGCATGTCATTAGATTTCCTAAAAATGTATAAATTTAATTTTTATCTAAAGAAATCGGCCTAGTAGAAAACATCGTGTCGTTATATGCGTTACGTCTCTATGTCGTATTTATATTTTTGCTAATATATTCGGTTTGAAAAGAGATATTAAATTGCGGTTTTCGCCGTTTTGCTTGGATTTTTTTCTCTATCTAAATTTGTAAAAAGGTATATATCATTGTATTTAAATTTTTCAAAAAATTTCGTAAAATAAGTTAGTTTTTACCTTGACGCCCTCTAGCGGCGTTTGTGAGATGAGTGTAGCAATAGTTTATACACCTGAAAATAATGCTTATAATGCTCTTCAAAACGAGACCAAGTTCACTTAATTCGGTTAAAGCAAACCTTCCCAACCACTTTATTTTAGAACTGACAAAAATAACACCTGAAGCTTCTTTGTTTACATTAAAGATTAAAATAGTACCACTCATTGATACATTTTATTTAATATGTTTTTGAGAAATATATATATTTATGTTTTGACGTAACCCTTACGCCCCCTAGCGGCCATCCCACAGACTTGATAATAATTTCCAGCAATTTCACTTGGTCACTTTTATCTAAAAATTTTTTTCCCGAAAGTTATACTATTAGTAGTTTCTGAGATATAGCCGACTACCTCTCTTAGTGGAACACCCGGTACAGTGTACATGAAAGCTATTAAATTTGAAAAGAAAGAAAATGAAGGTTCGCCTTGTTCTACATTAAACAATTTATTAGGACATGCCAAACTTCTATCACTATGATTTAAATCAGGGGTCTTCAAACTACGGCCCGAGGGCCACATCCGGCCCGCGGACAGATTTTGTCCGGCCCGCGGAGAGCTAGCGTACTTGAAAACTCCTTTTAGAGAACAAATAATTTTTATAGCAAATTAAATTTAGTTTACTGAAGTATTCTAATTTTATGTTGAATAATTATTAATATGACATCTACATTGATATGGTCATGGGCTAACTCCGCTAACTCATAACATTCTTGTAGGCTTATTGTTATTGTTTTTGTGATAAGTTGGATAAAGAAACACAGAATTGTAATGAGTAAAGACATGTATAATATGCAGAAAATTTAACTTCAGTATATAATAACTAACAAATTATTGAAATGAATCCAACTAACATTTTATACATTTTAAATAATCACATAACTTATAACAAACATAATGACGTATGAAATACTAATGAGATTTATGTAATTGAGATTTTACACTGACAATAGTTTGTAGTTGTGGACTAATTTTACATGTACCAATTATTAAAAGAGATTTAAGATGCTCATCAGTTAATTTCGATCTGTAAACATTTTTGTGTACTTCATTTTGGAGAAGGTTTTCTCACACAAATAAGTAGTACCAAAAACAGAAAACAGACCACGAGCAAATTTATGCAAATTATCAAATTGTGTCAGTGGAAGACTCTTATAAAATTCCAACAAAGATGAGTTTTGATATTTGTTCTTAATTATATCACTGATCAATCATTTCCATTTGAAGTTCCGGGGCTAGGGTTTCAATGTCAGTATCAAAAGGATTCTGAAAAATCTTAATTTGATTCGCAATGGCATCAAAGTCCGAGAAACGAGTATCAAAATTTATCTTCAAAACACTCAAAGTTTCGATTGCAAAATCGATAGGAAACTCAGTCTTAGTAGTGTGGCTGAATATTTCAGATGTTTTAAAATGTGAAAAACATTTACTTCGTAGTTGTGATTGAAACAGTCTCAATTTCTTCCGGAATAATTTGATATTAGTGTATAAATCAGGAAGATGCTGGTTTTCTCCTTGCAATCCCAAATTCAGTTCGTTCACATGTTTTGTCAAATCAACATAGAATGCTAACTTCCACATCCATGCGTTGTTTTGTAATTCAGTAAGAGGGCGATGCTTTTCATTCAAAAAAATTTCGATCACTGCTCGAAGTTCAAAAAAGCGCTGAAGGACTTTCCCACCACTAAGCCATCGTACGGCAGTATAAGGTAAGTCAGTTTCTCCAATCTCTTCAATAAATTGTCGGAATTGTCGGAGATTCAGCCCAAAAGATCTGATAAAATTAACAGTTTATATGACTGGTTTCAGAACGTCAGACATATCCAAACATTTCCCGCACAAAGACTGTTGATGAATGATACAATGTAAGACTAATGGTTTTGAACCACCGTCATTTTCTACAGCCTTTGCCTCCATCAGTTGTAATACATTTCAAGTTTTTCCATCGAAGGTTCTTTTGATTAATGGCCATTTCAACTCCTTTAAAAATATCTGTACCAGTAGTTGTGCCATGAATACTATACATATAAAGAAGTTCTTCGTGCACTTCATAGCTTTTATCTACTCCTCGAATATAAATCAATACCTGAGCAGTATCTGACACATCCGTTGACTCATCCATGGCCAAAGAAAACCACTCAAAATGTCCATTTTTGTCGAACAGTTGAGAGGATATATTTTCAGCGATGTTTTCTACCCTTCGAGCCATAGTGCTTGCTGACATACTGACAGTTTTTAATAAATTTACCTTTTCAGGGCACATTTCTTCGGCTACTGCAATTATGCATTCTTTGATCATTTCTCCATCGGTGAATGGTTTTCCACGTTTTGCAATTTCAAGAGCCACACGAAAGCTGGCACGAGTTGCAGCCTCTTGTTCAGTTTTGAGTTTTGTAAATGAAGATTGCTGCGATTTCAATCCGCGCTGCATAGCTTCGAATTTTTCTGTCCGCAAACTTCCTGTATATTTTGAGTAATTTTGAAAATGTTTTGTTTCATAATGACGTTTAATGCTATATTCTTTGAGAATGGCTATGCTTTCAGTGCAAATCAAACATAGCGCCTTGTTACTGAACTCAATTACGAAATACTGAATGTTCCACTGATCTTTGAATTTTCTGCATTCACTATTAATTTTTCGCTTATTTTCCATACTACTAATTCACACACAAAAGCAACAATTCAAATCAAAATACTGTTATAAAGATGTCTTAAACTTAAACACGCACAAACACGTTTTAAGGAGGTATGCAATATTTTATTTAACAGTGTCATAGGAACTGACTTGTGGTTGCGCCACTAGCCTTCTTATATATTCCAATTACTGCCATCTAGAAGTGAGTGGAAGACACCAGAACTTTCTCGAACCAACGAGATTATTCTGTACGTGCTATTAGCGCCATCTGTTAGCGATAGAAGGTACTACCTATTTCCGCTTGTGTCCACCAGATGTCGTGTCACGTTACTCCTCATGGCTCGTACCCTACGACTAATCTAGAAATTGCAGATAATGACAGGAAAATTAATAATATGCAGTGTTGCCGTTTTGCGGACTTTAGTCCGATTTGCAGCCTTTTTTAAACGTCGTGTACTTTTTCGGACTTTTTTTTTCATCAGTGGACTATTTCACTTCTTACCACCGGCAACAATGATAATATGGTTTTGGCCCTCGGAACTTACTGGAGTAATCAGTATGGCCCTAAGGCTGGAAAGTTTGGAGACCCCTAATTTAAATCAAAGTAATTTAAATGTTTTTGACAAAATTCTTCAAAAATTACTGAAATCTAAGCTCCCGTATCTATTCAAAAGAATTAATTTTATTTTTAATTAAAATGTTTAAATTAATCGGTTAATATTGTTGTTTTAAGGTTCTAGAAAACATAGATTCTATTACGTCACGTACGTCTTCCATATTAAAATAATTTTTGAAATCAGCCTGTAAATAATTATTAGTACCTTCAAACGGGGTGACTATGGACGGTTTTTGTGTTTTTTTGTGATTATTTTACCGCAAAACTAACTTTTTTGAAGTCAGCAAGTACTGTGCTGTTTCGGCATTATCTGGCTATAGATTTAAAAATTTGTAATTTTAAAAAATAATATTATATATTTCTTAAACTTTGAAAAGTGTCCCGACTCACCCCATGTTTGGGGAGACTTGAAACAAGTCATTGGTTTACACTAAAAAACATTTTCTGCCCAGCTATGGGTGTAAATTTAGCTATGACGAAGTCATCAACTCGTAAATCTCTTGCTTGTAAATCTCTTACTTCTTTTAATTCATCATTTTCATCTTTATGTTTTTCTTCATCTTCTGAATATTGTTCGTGAATACTTCTTTTATTTGAACTTATGAAGATTCTTCTAAGTTGTAATCTGTGTCGGAAGTGTGTCGAATTATTCGCAAATTACATTTTTTCCTCTTTTCAGTTTTTCTTATTGTACTCTGCGAACCTCTTTGCGTTTTTAAAAATTCTGTTAGAGCTTCAGTCCAAACCCTCTGGCATTCTTCTTCGGGTACAACTTTTGGAGGAAAACGTTTCAAAACTTGAGTTGAGTCCAGTGGAATAATTCCACAACCACGAAATCCAGACTTAATATTATCGTCCAGTTTGTCTTTAATAGAGTCTATCGCTATTTTATTAATCTCGGATCGGAAATGCAGGTTTAGGGATAACCCCCCTATTTTTTTTGTTACATTCACCTAAAGTTTTTCTCCACGACTGCTTAATTGGCTTAAAAAAGGAAGTGTCTAACGGTTGGGTTAAGTGGGTGCTGTTCGGCGGCAATAAAATAAATCCAATGACAATTTTTGACATTCCAATATTACATTTTAAGAAACATGCCTTGCTAAATTATCGCCTATAAGAACTTTAGTGCCTGCAAGTCTTCTAAAATATGTTAGTGCTATTGTGAGGAACCATTCTTCAAACTGGTTTGAATCAATACTTTTGTATTGCCATATCTAGTCTCCGGAGAGCCATCTTGTACCCAATTTTGGTATAAGTGCTCTGACTTAAGTACTATGAAGGGTGGTAGCATAACACCTGATCCACTTATAGCAAACATAACCGATGTAGCGGAATTACTAGAATCAAGGACCCGATCTGCATGTTTGCTTGTTCTTCGAATGACAACTCGCTGACGACCAGGGTCGTCTGTAAAATTAGTTTCGTCATAATTGACGATATGAGAATCGGGAACATCTTGTAATGACACGGCCAACTCAGTAAAATACCGATTGATAGCGTCTCTGTCAACAGCAGCCCGTGCGCGTTTTATGTGTTTAGAGAATCTTATTGCCAAATTACTTTTTTGTGTCGAAGTAAAAATGATTTTACCCAGTCCGGTCAAGGCAGGTTATTTTTGAGTTTTTTAATGGTGACGCCCAATTTATCGCATTACTGTTTCATTAAAATACGTACGTCCATAGATTTCAAGGGAAACCCCCAGTCAGCCACGCACATCAAAGACTGCACTAGTTTTTGTTCTTCTAACAGTGATACAGCTAATTGTCCACTGAGTTTCTTCACATTTCGGTTCCTAACGTACGTATTTATGGTATTTCTTGGTATCCCATACTTTTCTTCTAACCCCCTATAGCTTGTACCTCGTTCAAGACGCTCTTGGACTGCTTTTTTTCAGTTTGCCTTATCGTAGTTTTGATATGGCCTACTGCCCAGCCGTTTTAAATATTTTCTAGGCATGTCCCGAGTCACCCCAAAACAAACATTAAATTAGTTTTTTTTAATAATAATAATAATAATAATAATAACAAACGTAGGCGATTGTCACATTTGTTTCGTTATCACAACGCATTAGTGGACCCCAAAAAATAAATTAAAAGTTAATAAAGTCGCTCACCTTTATGTATTTGCACTCAACAATTCCGGCAACACCTAAATTAACTATTTTTTACGGCTTCAAACACGAAAATTTTTAATAACGATCCTACCAGCACAGCGATTCGCTCTTTATGCACGAACAAGTTCAGACGGTACGAAAATGACAGCCCAAGTCGGGCGGCGTTACCGCTGCTCATATTGGCGCCACCAAATGATGAAGACGATGACGTCCAATTGTCCCGAGTCAATCTGCGGTCCCGAGTCACCTCGTTTGACGGTACTAAACCTACGCATTTTTGCTAAGTGCCCTTTTTGCTTGCAAATATTACATAAGTAATTTTTAAAAAAACACTTATCTGTTGTATGACGGGCAGCTAAATGTTGCAGCGGGTTGCATTCCGGCTCCCGTCTCTCTTTAATTGTATATTATCGTCGTATCTATTCGTTATTTTTATTGGTCACGTTAGATAGACCTAAGCAGCCCTATTTTTGAATTGTAATTTAGCGTGGTGTAGGTGTTTCGTGTAAATACAGGAATAATAGTAAACTAATTCAGAATATATTGATGGGATATAGTTGTATTTCTACTGACTGTTGTTTCTACTTTTTTAATTTTACGTATTATCAATTATCACTTAATATTATATTATATATATTATATATATATATATATATATATATATATATATATATATATATATATATATATATATATATATATATATATATATATATATATATATATATATATATATATATATATATATATATATATATATATATATATATATATATATATATATATATATATATATATATATATATATGCAATACATAATTTTGTTTTTAAGACGAAAATAGACGTACCTGATATTTGTATAAACAATTTTTGTCCTAATTTCTGAGTAATTTACTAATGTACTACTGGCTATTTGTAGCTATAAGATTACGCACCTAGCCCATAAGACGATTTAATATTACCTAATAAATAAACGAACTTAGTCAATTTAGTACCAGCCTAAGTATATTTGAAATATAGGAAAAAAGATGGAAGGCAATAAAAAAATATATATTCCATTTCATTTATCTATTTGGAGGAAACAGTACCCTTCTATCCTTCCGCCTTTATTATCTGAAGCATTCACATAATTTAACAATTACAGCAAACAAAGTTAATATCTAATTTAGAGTAAACTAATTATTAGTAGAACAAATAATTTGGCAAATACTAATGGTCATACCCCAACATAGCACTTAAACAATTGAACACCCGTATGCGCAAAAGTTGCAATTTATTCACAAAATGTAAAAAATAAATAACCAATACTTTATCTTTAAACAAACAAACCTATTAAGGACAAAATAGAAAATCCCAATTGGTACTCAACAATAATAATTAATTTTATCATATAATATTATTAGTTTGCCTAATTTTGGAAAAGCTTTGTAAATCTATTATTTTCACCAAATATACAGGGTGTCCGGAAAAAGGAGGCCAATCCGCCGGCCACATATAGGATGGACCAAAATAATGCGACTTTCGTTATGCCATTTTTTAATTGGGCGCTCGGTATTCAATATACAGGGCGTCAAAATGAGAAATATAAAATCGTTTTTTTGAAGCAAGTCGAGTGTTTCATAAGATATTAAATTAAAATTTGGTGTGAGGGGTTTTTTTAAAACGAGAAATTGAAATCCGTTCACGGATTCGCTATACCTTGCAGAGGGCGCCACCTGCGGTATGTTGCATGTGTTAAAAATACCAAAACTTTTTTGTACCCCTGTATAATAAAGTAAAAAATTCTAATTATCCAATCTTTTGTTGTAAAAAAAAGTATTCTTAGTAAATGTCGGCCTGAGAACCCGTTTATTAGATATCTTAATTTTTAAATCTAGATAATTCTTTTTAAACAAATTGGCTGACCTCGGGCACCAGTAACTTTTTAAATTTAAACGCTTCTGACGCTCTTAACAAGCTTCTTAATTACTCCTAAAATAAATCTAATCATTTTTTAATTACATATTTGTATTTGGTGTGTTTTCCATAATGGCTCATAGACCAAGAAATGTACCCTTTCCCGAAATGGCGGATATGGTTTTGATGTTTGGTAAGTTTTAAATATTATTGTAAACAGTAAATACCTGTCAATTCTCAACTAGGAAAATGTGACTCCAATGCTAGTTTAGCCGCTAGACGCTATGCCCAGACATTCCCAAACCGATTTCATCCAAAAAGAAAATATTTTTTAAATTTGATTAACCGCCTAAGGGAGACTGGAAGTTTCAGCGAAAGACGGAAGGGTAATTGCGGCCGACCTCGTGCAGTTCAACTAGGGCAAGAGGAAGAAATTTTAAGAATTTTCGAAGAATTACCAAACATTATTACTAGGGTTTTGGCTGAACGGGTGAGAAATATTGGGAAAACCGAGACACATAATATTTTACGGAGTCAACAACTTTACCCATTTCATCTTCAAAAAGTACAGGGTCTTTTACCCGACGCACAGTGGGGCAAGGGAACCTAATATCCGGAATTAAATCAAAAAATTAAATTGACCGGGAACCCCTATATAATGTTTAATTTGAAAGAACACATACTAAGGTATGTTTTGCCGCGACTCCGGAATTTTTGTGATAATTTTTTGTATCCATACCGAAGTGATAAAGACACACCTCGACGAAACGTATTTTATTTAAGTTGTAGCTCCAGCGAATGTGTGTGGTTTTAAAAAATAATATAAGTTTTTCTGTAAACGGATTTTTTTACTTATCAATGGATCAAATAGCATCAGGTATGTACTTAATATTTTATAATATCTGGAGGCAAAAAGGCACCTACCACAATTTAGATTTTTTTTTTTAATTTTGAGCAAAACATAGTAAAATTTATTATATTTTTTTTAAGTATAGAAAAAAAGTTTACTATCGCACTCTATCGCGTCAAGTACAAACATTGTTCTTTTAAAAATTATCAAATTTGGCTGCGCCAATTTGCGCCATTTTTTGTTTTTATTTTTTCTCTAAAGCGGTACTCGATTAAAAATATTACAAATATTTTGCTGAATTTAAATTTTTAACTTTTAATTTTTTTTTTCTTTTAGGTTCAAATTCAAATAGTCTTTCCATTACCAGAATGGAATTGTGGAACAAAATGAAGTCCTCGGGGCATCAGAACTTTGAAGAAAAATGTACATTTTTAAAAGAAGAATTAAAAACTGTTTTGAATTGTCCCGATAGTGAGTTAGAATTTCTTCACCAAAAAGTTTCTCACTTTACATCTAAATTAAAAGAAAAATGGAATAAAGCATGCCGAAAAGAGCAAAGGTTTTTTGAAAATAACAGGGAGTGGCTTGAAACTAAACTTGAGTTTCGCATATATAGTAATAGCACCTCAATAAAACGAGAGCGTGGGAGGCCTGAGATATCGTTTGAAGAAAGTTGTGAAAGAAGTAAGCGTCAGAAAACTGAGGAACTTAGAAGGAGTTGGTCGGTTTTAGAGTTGGGATATGCGACCAAAATAAGTTTAGAGACGTCCGGGTATCGTGCTGCTTCGAAATTGGTACAAAACATTGTACAGTCTCCAAATTGTGCAGTAGAATATGAAAGAGCACACATTCAGCTAACTAAACAACAGCCTAAACAACAAATGAGTGGGGAAGGAGCTTTATCCACATCAGTTGAAGCAAAATTAACAAGGCATCAATATAATGTGATAAGGACAAAAGATCCAGACCGATTCCCTTCCTATAAAATTGTTCAGAGTGCAAAAAAAGGGTGTTATCCAAATAAGGAAGATATAATTATAACGTCTACGTTTGCAGAGGTATCGATTCAGGCTTTACTTAACCACACAGTTGAACGAGTGGCCAAATTACAGGAAGAAGTTTTTACTGGGTTAAGTGAAGAAGATCTCAATAATGTGACTTTGGTTTCGAAGTGGGGGTTTGATGGAAGTTCTGGGCACACGTCATACAAGCAGCGTTTTGTAGGCGTAGATGCAGACGATTCCAGTGTTTTCATCTCTTCAATGGTGCCTCTTCAGCTTTATTCGAATAATGGTGACAAAAAAATTGTGCTGTGGCAAAATCCACGCCCATCTTCTCCAAGATATTGTAGGCCCATTAAAATAAATTTTGCAAAAGAGACAACAGACCTTTCGGCAAACAAAAAAGCCGAATAGACCAGCAAATAAAAGACCTACAAAACACTATTGTGATAATAAAAAATAAAACTTTGACTGTATCCCATGTTCTTCATTTTACTATGGTGGATATGAAGGTATGCAACGCGTTAGCAGAAAACTCGTCCACTCAACGTTGCTTCATATGCGGAGCAACATCGAAAGATTTTAATTCAATTGACAAGCTTTTGACAAGACCTTGCAATACCTCAAACTTTGAATTTGGTTTATCAATATTGCATTGTTGGATTCGAATGTTCGAATTCCTTTTGCATATTGGATACAAACTCCCTATAAAAAAATAGCAGGCTTGAAATGAGGATAAGATTATCGTTTCCGAAAATAAAGAACGCATACAAAAAGAGTTCTCTCTCGCTTGGGCTTAATCGTTGACCGACCAAAACCTGGCTTCGGAAACTCCAATGACGGCAACACGGCCAGGAGATTTTTTGAGAATGCCGATGTATCCTCCGAGATTATTGGCGTAGACAAAAATTTAATACATCGAATGCACATTATTTTGGTTACAATTTCAAGCGGGTTCGATATCGATGTAGAAAAATTTAGAGCGTTTGCTGTTGAAACCGCAAGAATATTTGTTGAAAAATATCCGTTGTTTTACATGCCTCCAACTGTCCATAAATTGCTTATTCATGGACCTGACATTATTGCATCGCTTTTACTTCCGATTGGACAATTATCAGAAGAGGCTCAGGAGGCACGCAAAAAGGATTTTAAAAAATTTAGGGAAGGGTACTCTAGAAAATGTTCAAGAGAAAAATGCAATGAGGACGTTTTTAATCTAATGCTGATTACTTCCGATCCTTATATAACTGGTTTCCGAAAACTACCAAAAAAACAATTTAAAGATTTCCCGCAAGAAGTTTTAGGTTTAATAAGTTCTTCAAATATTTCGGTTTCTAACATTTCAATTACGGAAACTGATGACGACTCCACAAGTAGTAGTGATTCTGATTTTTAATATGTCTTATTGTAGAAAAATATTGTTCTGTTTTTATATTTAGGTATTATTTATGCTTGTGGTATTTTAAGTTGAGTTTTGCTAATTTTTACTTTATTTAGACTTATAAAATATTGTGTTTAATTATTATGATTTTATTAATATTATATGTTGAATTACTGTTTTTACGTTTGTTAATAATTTTATTTATATCTATTTTTTATGTTAAATACTAGGTATATTTCTGTTACTACCTACTTGTGACTTTTTATATTTTTTTCAGAGTAATGTATTTGTTTTGTTTTTATATACATAGATACATATTTTGAATTGTTCAGTAGTTTATTTTAGTTTTTGGAGTTTATATATTTTATTTTTGTTCATTATTATTTATTTAATTTATAGAAATTAAAATTTATTTTTTTAGCATTTGGGCATTTTTTAAGTGTAATTTCTATTCATTTGAAATCAAATTCTTATTTTCAAATCTCTTAACTTGTTTAGGGGAATTGTGCTTAAGATGACATACTTTTTATTTTGAAAAAAATATACGAATTAAATAAAGTAATATGAGATTAGCATATTGCGTATATTCTTAAACGAATCATAATACACAAAATTATTTAAGTTTTAGAACAATGAACGTTACATACAATTAAAAAATTAACATAAATCGCACTTTGGTTGACATGTGTAAGAAGACATATTTATAGGGTAAAATGACATAGTGTGTCATCTTAGACTTTAAAGGTATGTCGTCCTATATAATAATGATTTTACGAGCATAGTTCGCAAATAAAATTTTTAATTCTTACAGATACGCCTGTACATAGTGTATGACACCAATTGAAACACAGTTGACACTTCACCCAATGTTCTTTTGGCCTAGATTGACTAAATATTTCATTGCAGTAAATGCAAGCTGGATCATCTTCGTCCGCGTCTTCATAGGCACAAGGATCGTCGAGGTCGTCGTCATCGTCCAAAATAATAGGCTTCGTTTGCTTTCGACAACGCGTGGATCTGTACTTCTTATTGGAGGGCCCAGGATCCATGTTCTTTCCGTTGTCGAGATCAATATCATCATCTAAAATAACAGGATCTGGTTGCTTCCGACCGCGTTTGGCTCTCGATTTTTTAGGCGCAGGCTTGGAATTCACGTTATCATCATCTTCAAAAATAACACGCTTCGTTTTCTTTTGTTGTTTCAGATATTTGCGATTTTCCTTTTCTTTTTTCTGTTGTACTGTTACCTTTATGTCATGCATGAATGGACTAGACGTAAAAATCTGCGATCTACCGACTTTCTTCTTTACTTTTAACTTTCCTGTAGAAGCAGCTTTTGGTAGTGGTGAAATTTCGTTAAGTACGCACTTTGTGGTAGAAAGTATTTCCGTTTGCAAACTTGAATGTCCGGTTAAAATTTCTTTAGTACCTAGCGATGGTTCTTTATTTTTTTCACATATAGTTTTAGGAACAGCTTGATTGTCGATCTTCCGTTGGCAGTCTTTGTTTGGAGCACTGATTATATCTATCTGTTCATCGGCATTGGTGGATTCTTTTGAATCTAACTCTTGAAGTATTGGCCTGGCATGAGACAGAATGTCTATGGCATGATCTTGTAATACATTATTAACAATATTTGGTGTCAAAGTTTTAAGGGATAATGGATTATTTTCAACTTTTTGAGGAGTACCATCTTTGTTCGAAGCAATGATGACATTCATTTGGTCACCGGCATTATAAGGTTGCTCAGAACCTGAGCCTAGCAGCATAGGCTTGGACCAAGACGAAATGTAGTCATCATGATCTTGTAATAAATGCATATCAACATTTGGTAACAAAATTGTAGGGGATGGGTGACGACTTTCGACGTCTTTAGAAGTGGCTTGAAAATCTATTTGCCCCTGAGAGGTGGTAGCTGTGAAGTCGATCAGCTGTTCCTCAGCGTCAGTAGATTCTGAGGAATCAGACTCTGACTGAGGCTGAGATGAATTACTGGCGATCGGCTCATCATCGTTATTCAATTCATTTTTGGTAACTTCGCTAGGCAAATACATCTCTTCTGGGAAAATGTGTGGATTAAAGGAATAAATCCCAGTTTTCTCAAAACCACTTGTTATGTTCTTGACAGATGCTGCATTTTCGTAGGCTCTTCCAAAAATTTGAGCAACTTGGTATAAGCCTATGGTTCTCGTTGGATGGTTCTTTATCCAGGTTGCCATGTCGCGATCATAATATGTCTGAAGTGGACCAAAAATTGATACATCGGTCTGCTGCATTCGGTGTGTGCAATGTGGAGGCAGACAGAGCATTATCACACCGTTAGCCTTAGCAAATTCCAGCGCTGCTATATTTTTGTGGCTGGCATGACCATCAAGGATTAGCAGTACCTTATTTGTTACAGAAGCATTCACAAAGGCTACAAAATGACGCATCCACTTCAAGAATAACTCACTGACCATATATCCAGTGGGGTAGCACAGCTCTAAAGTGCCTGAAGGAGCACCGTCAAAGTATTCGGCCTTGTGATTTTTTATTGGAAAAATTAGCGCAGGTGGCACAAAATTTCCGATGGCATTAGCACAGGCAACAACTGTGAAATGTTCACCGCGTTCAGCACTAGTGACAGCGCCGACTTGTTTTTTACCTTTGGAAGCAAAAACTTTTGGGGGCTTTTGAACTGTGTTAAGCCCAGACTCGTCCATATTGTAAATTCTATGTGGCTGGATCTCGTTATCTGTCACTTTTTTTTCTAAAAGAGAAAAAACTTTGTCACTTGAGGCTTATCGAATGTCCTTGCTCTCGCAGCTAAAGTTGGTTCTGGAGCTCTCAGTGAGATGTTAGGATTGCGTTCTCTAAATCCTTTCAGCCAATCCCAGCCAGCTATTTTCTCATTCTTATCAAATCTATGACTCAGGCCCAATCTTTCCGCAAATTCAAATGCTAATTTTCTTATTTCGGTCGTGTTAAATCCAAAAAGTCGACTTTCGAACTCAAGAATATGATCCACGAGTGCTTTTTCCATACCTTTGTTGAAGGTTGATTTAAAACGATCAAGATTTACGGGAGTATTATAATAATAACGACGAAGGGTTGCTTGTGGTACGTTAAAATGTTTAGATGCTCCAAGCCAACCCATTTTATTACCTTTAACAGCTTCAATAGCTTTATCCATGTTTTCTTGTGACCAACTTTTCCGCATCTATGTTCGTTTGTAATTACCAGGCATACTGTAATGAAAACAAAAACTTTAGTAACTAATAAAATATACAGTTCTTATTTCATAAAGGTAAGATGACATAGTATGCCATCTTACCCCCACGTCTTGTATGTCATCTTACCCAATACATGTGCGAGTTTCATTTTAATTGTTGTGACAAAAACTTTGAGGTTAGAATACACATTTATTGATATTCGTATCACATAATAATGCCACTATACATTCCAAATTAGTTTAACCAAAAGATCCTTACCTTACGCATATTTTTACCACCAAACAAAAGAGTAAACGAAACTTTTGTCAAGTCAAAATCACAAAAACATGGACTACTTTCCAACCTGCGCTTAGTTTTTGCAATACTGAACCTCAACACTAGCGACATCTACAGGTAAACTCTGAAACGTCACTGGACCACCTATAGCGCGTATATTTAAATCAATTTGATTGGTGTGTCATCTTATCTGACTATGCCATCTTAAGCACAACTCCCCTACTTGGAGACATAAGTTGGTAAAATACCCTTTAATCTATTTAATTCAATCATAGAAAAATATTTAAAAAATAATTAAGTAAGCAGGTATACAGTTACAAAATTATTGTAAAAATAAATGGGTTTCCCTTTAAAATTTCTCACCCTGTATAATAAAGAACATTGTTTTAGGTCAAATATATTTAAATTAATATTCTCTTCCTTTTAAAGCAAGAACAAAAAAAATAAGCCCCTAAACTAGACCCATTGATTTAATTCCGCAAAATAGGTACCCTCGCCCCACTGTGCGACCATCCCGAGGCAAGACTTTTTTTTGAGGATGGTTATGTGAAATGAATAACAGAAATGTGGATTTTATAAGAGCGATTCTGTTTACTGACGAAGTCACGTTCACGAGAAACGGCATGACAAATATCCATAACGCACACATATGGGCTGAAGAGAATCCTAGGGCCATAGTTGAGACACATCATCAAGTAAATTTTAAAGTCAATGTGTGGGCGGGCGTTGTGGATAACTTTCTTTTAGGACCTGTCATTTTACCAGGTAATTTGTGTGGCGATCCATTTCTGTTGTTTCTACAAGAAATACTGCCCGATTTGCTTGATGATTTGCCTCTAAATTTAAGACAAAATCTTTGGTTTCAACTCGACGGTGCTCCGGCTCATTTTGCTATAAATGTTAGGAACTATTTACATCAAGTATTTCCTAATCGCTGGATTGGTCGGGGTCGAGATGCTCCTGTTCCGTGGCCTCCCCGTTCGCCCGACCTTACAGCTTTGGCTTTTTCAGTCTGGGGATGTATGAAAGACTTTGTGTATATGGTTCCGATTTTAAACGAGGATCATTTAAAAGAAAGAATCATTGCAGCTGGAGAGCATTTCAGGTTAAAACCAAATATTTTTCAAAGCCTTAGATTTTCTTTAATAAAGAGGTCTCGTATGTGTATACAAATGAATGGAGGTCACGTAGAACAAATAATTTAGGGTCATTATTCTATGATTTTTATTATAATAAGTAATTTAGCATTAATTTAGAAAAAATAATTTACATTTATTTTGTTAACTTGTTAAAATGTATCTAGATTTTAAAATTAAGATATCTAATAAACGGATTCTCAGGCTGACATTTACTAAGAATCCTTTTTTTACAAGAAAAGATTGGATAATTAGAATTTTTTACTAGAACTTTATTATACAGGGGTACAAAAAAGTTTTGGTATTTTTAACACATGCAATATACCGCAGGTGGCGCCCTCTGCAAAGTTTAGCGAATCCGTGAACGGATTTCAATTTCTCGTTCCAAAAAACCCCCTCACACCAAATTTTAATTTAATATTTTATGAAACACTCGACTTACTTCAAAAAAACGATTTTATATTTCTAATTTTGACGTCCTGTATATTGAATACCGAGCGCCCAATTAAAAAATGGCATAACGAAAGTCGCATTATTTTGGTCCACCCTATATGTGGCCGGCGGATTGGCCTCCTTTGTCCGGACACCCTGTATGTGTTTTACACTTTTGCCTAAATAAACTTACCGGCACAAAATTCCACCACCCTGAAAATTTGGCCAAGTTTGATGTTTTATAACTTTTTTATCTTTTACCCGATTTTCATGATTTTGTTATCAGTTTGTGGATCCATTCATTGTCTCTTTTTTTTATTATTTTACAAAGTAACATTTTTTAATTAGGCTATATTATACAAGAGTAAATCAAACTGTTGTTTTTGTCGTAATTTTAAAACACTCTGTAGGAAAATTGAGGGAAATAATTTTGTTAACATACTGTTTCTTTTAATGTTTAATGTATTTTAAACAATTCGTTTTTTAATTTATTTCATTATCTCATTTCTAATGCATGCTGCAAAATTTTAAATGAAACGCTGATTTGAAGCCTATTTTTATTAAGAAAAACAAACACTAGCTATATTATAAAGTTAATTAACAAAAACAATTTTAATAACGTGTATTTCCTCCTCTCGTAGCAATGACAGCTTGCAGTCTTCGTAGCATCAAATGAATAAGGTTACTTATTCTTTCTTGAGGAATAGCCTCATATTCTTCGGTCAGCGCCAGTCGTAAGTCTTGCAAGGTTTGTGGTCGTACAGGACGACGACGAACGGCCCTTTTAAGTTGATCCCAAAGATGTTCGATTGGGTTGAGATCTGGATAACATGCGGGCCATTCCAATCTTGGATGTCCAACTTCATCCAGATATTCGCTCACTACATGTGCAACGTGAGGTCTAGCATTATTATCCATTAATGTAAATTGGTTTCCAATAAAAAGAGCAAATGAAACAACAATTTCTTGAAGAATTTCATTAATGTAACGGTGGGCGGTTAGAGCTCCATTTTCAATAAATACAAGATTGGTGCGTGCTTCGGTAGAAATACCCGCCCAAATCATGACTGAACCGCCATGGTATGAGATTCGTTCTGATATTGTGCAGTCAGCATATCTTTCATTTCTTCTTAAACAAACCCTGAATTCATCTGTAAATAGTACATTTCCCCACTGTTTTAGGGTCCAGTTAGAATGCGATCTTGCAAACCTAAATTAGTGTTGTCGATGCCGAGGCAGTAATTATGTACATATTGTTGGCCTTCGTGAATGAAGCCCAGCTTCTGCCAATCTCCTACGAATCGTTCTTTCACTTACATTTACTTCATGAATCACTTGCAAGTCATTTCTTAGGCACACAGCAGTAGATCTTCGATCTCTTAAAGAACTTACGGTGACAAAATGATCATCAGCTGCAGTGGTCATTCTCCTTCTGCCAGAGCCTTGCCGCCTAGTAAAAATTCCCGTTCGTAAATACCTATTCCAGGCATCTCGAACTGTAGACCGCGAAAATCTCAGAGTACGGGCAACATAACTTTTGCTACGGTCATCCTCTATTAAGACAACAATTCTACCCACGTCTGCTGGAGTTAATACCATATTGACACACAACAAATTATAATATTGTCACTGTCAAACATTCTGTCACAATAATCGCGTCCTTAGCCAACTCGATAATTTTTAACCGAAAGCTGGACATACTTTTTATAAAAATTACATCGTTTTAATAAAAATTTTGCAGCTCTGTGCAGAAATGAGATAATGGAATGAATCAAAAAACAAAATGTTTAGAATATATCAAGGATTACAAGAAAAAGAATGTAACTAAAATTATGCACCTCAATTTTCCTACAGGGTGTTTTATATTACTTTGATTTACAAAATGTCAAATTCTAATTTGTTACTTTTTTATTATTTGAGGATCCACAAACTGCTTTAACAAAAATTCTTTTGAAAGGTGGTAAAAATCAAATAACTTATTAAACATCAAATGACTTTTAATTTGGGGGGCAATAATTTCATTAGTGTATTTTTTTCTTAAATTTTGCAATTTCATAGTGAGTTAATATTTTGTGGCAGAAAAAAATTATATTTAAATTTTAAAGGGACCTAAAACTTTTTACTGAGTGATTAAATTTTTACAATTATTTTTATATAAAAAATTTTTTACAATGATTTCTGGCATTGTCATTTTTCTACGGTTATACATTTTAACATAATGAATGTGTTTGTAAATAGAGGTTTTAATGACAAAATCTTTACGGTCGAATCAGTCTGTTCCATATTCCTCTGGATCTCCCAGAAAAAATGTACGAAAAACATGGGCAGTTGAAGATAAATTCGTTTCATCATCATTTACAGGCAACCTTGTATCAGATGGTGTTGAAGAATTTGTTCCCAATGAAGTTTCTCCAGAATTAGGTGATAATGCAGATGTAAGCACTTCATCCATAGAAAGAGTTTTGGGTCTTGACATTTCTTGACTCACTCTAACTGACTAACTCAACTTTTTGTACAGCTGAAAAAAATTGGCTTTTAGCCATGTTTAGATAATATGGCGTAAAGCTTTTTAGTGTAGGGGCAAGTGCTGCTAAAAAAGCATCAACACTATGAACTGGTTCTGGTTGAGGTGTTTCGTTCTTTTGTAAAATGTACTTCATTAAGTTACTACTTGCTGATTCCGTATTTGTACTTGTTTTATTTTTTGTTAACTTTGGCTAACTGCGATTTTTTTTTGATGATGTAGAATAATTTGCGGTTTTGTCAGTGGATTTAGGTATTTTAAAGAAGTCATCATCACTGGTGTCAACTAAATTCTCAGTATCGTCAATTTCCACGCGGGCTTTATTATTATCTGCCTGTCACATGACTTTGATTATGATCTACATCGTCTTTGTTTGCAAAAATCTGGGTATCGCTTTCGTCTGAAATAGTTTGGGTATTGCTTTCATTCATATTACTATAAATCGCTCTTTCTTCCATATATGGAAGTAAAAACCCAAGTTGATCTTCATATTTGTACTTTTTAGTTGTAATAGCAGCTTGACCGCTTTTAGTCAGACGTCTTTTTTTCGATTTCCTATAGTTGTCCCTAATGTTACTCCATCTTGCTTTACAAACGGCCCCTGAAACAAAAAAGTTACATTTTAGCACAACGCCGTTTTTTAAACTAGTTTTCATTTTTTTCAGGTACTTAGCAACAAGAGATTCTCTAAGAACAATATCTTTTAGTTTCCGACTTGGACATGCTACAGTATACAATATTGTTATAGAGACTTGCAAGGCTATTGTAAAGGTTTTACTGCAGGAGGTAATGCCACAGCCTTCAAAAGAACAATGGTTAAGATATGCGTCTGAATTTGAGGACATATGGAATTTTCCAAACTGTTTGGCGGCCGTAGATGGCAAGCACATCACGATGCAGTGTCCACGAATAAGTGGCTCACTTTATTTTAACTAAAAAAAAACATTTTCTGTTGTCATTTTGGCTCTTGTCGACGCCCATTACAACTTTATAGCTGTTGATGTAGGATCCTATGGCAAAAATAGCGACGGCGGAATTTTTTCTCATTCAAACATTGGAAAAGCATTGGAAAATTCAACTTTTATATTCCACCACCCACTATAATACGAGGAAGTAACATTGAACTGCCATATGTCATCGTAGGTGACGAGGCGTTTCCCTTAAAGCCCTATTTAATGCGACCATACCCAGCACAACAACTAACTGATAGCAGTCGTATTTTTTATTACCGCTTATCACGTGCAAGAAGAGTGGTTGAAAATGGTTTTGGAATATTAGTACAACGATTCAGAATCTTTCTTAGAGTGATCCAGTTACAGCCACAAAATGTTGATTTTGTTATTCTTACTGCTTGTACAGTACATAACTTTATAAAAAAGTATGAAATTATATCTGTGGACCAAACATTTATATCAGAAGAACCAAAAAGGCCCAATTTAATCAATATACCTATGCAGGGAGGAAATGCTCCACAGGAAGCATTTCGGGTTAGAGAATTATTTAAAGAATATTTTAATTTTCCCGCAGGTTCCGTTCCCTGGCAAAATGAAATAGTTTAATTTAAATTTAAAAATAGCAACATGGTGAAAAACAAATAAAAATGTAAACTATTACCTGGTTGTTTCAGTTGTTCTCCTATATTTTTCCATATTCTTCTCTTTAAACTGCGTATTTATGTATGTTTTGGATGTTTTAAATCATAAAGCACACTGTTTTCTTTCACCAAAACAATAAGTTTTTCATCATCCATCTTGAATACTGTCAGCGTGAAATCCAAAAAATATCGTCGGCCACGATAAAAACAAATACGGCACGGCACGGCTTGCTACGATACTGACACTGCACTGCACGGTCACCGTTAGATGTAAATATTTACTTACTACGTTACTTACTTCGTTCAATTAAAAATCACTGACACTGCACGTACAGTACTGTCACTGTACGGGACGGTCACGGCAATGTGGAAATCAGCCTTAAAGCACTAAAAAGTTTCTCAACAACATATATTTCTCCAATTTCTGAATTGGCAAATACAGGACTAACTAAACACATATTTTTATTCTCTTTGTCAAATGCAATTATGAAATTACTTGATAGAGCAGCCCTATGTCTTAGTAAAATATTTTTTGTATGAATAGTGTGATTACCTTTAATGTTTTTTATTATTCTATGAATAGACTTATCTCTAACATATTTTAAGAATACTTGTAAACTCTTGTCTAATCTTTTTACCTTTTTTCCATTTAGGTAAAAATACTCTATTGTTTTATGCAAGGATTTCATTCTTATATTTGTATTTATTCCAGAATATGCTCTGTAACTATATGCTCACTTTTTGTAATTTTTGTTATAATTATTTTTAAAAGAAATTTCAAAGTCACGAGTTTTACATCTAAAAGCATTTTTAAAATGAAGTTTTGAAGACATTCGACAAATATGTTTAAGCTAGTATTCTGCTGCAAACATTTTATCACTTTGTACACCTCTGATCGTTTTTCTTTATTATTTATTTTTAATAAATTTTGCTGCCATGCACGATCGATATGCCATGAACAATAGAGCTGTTGGCTGGGTGGCCCCATTATACTGCACCAAGCACTGTAGAAAGTAGAAACAATGTCAGTCATAAACACCTTTGGAGATATTAATCCAACATTTGATTTGATTACATCAAAAAAAATTTCATAAATATATGTGTCTTTTCTGTTACTGAACATAAAGGATACTGGTGCACATTCCCCAAATTCATCCACCACCATAATAGTTGTAACCTCAAAATCATAATTACTAAGGCCATGTGTCCGATCTAATGCTGTTATATTATTTCTAAATTTCCTAAGCATATATTTTTAAAAATCTGTCATTACAATTAAACAAAAATCTACACTACACAACTTATATACATCATCCTTTACCACCACACCGTGTTGTTTATAATACAATATACAATTGGTATTTTTATATTGCTTATACTGATTGAACCACAAAATAACTGAAACTAAGTTATTGTCATACTTAACCCCCCCTCCAATATTAATGTAATATGCTTTTTTAATATTCTGAATATTCTTCCTTGTTATTAAATCCTAAATTATGCCGAAAGGAACTATTACAGTTTTTTTTCCAAACACTTGTACATATATTTTGATTGGTGGTAAGAAATAATTTTGGGCCCTAGATTATGTACTTTTTTATTATGTTTATTTAAATTAGAATTGGAAAAAATCTGTTACAAACGAAACACATTACATCCATTGTATTTAAGGTTGCATCATAGTAATCACTGCAACTAAATGATAGTAATTAGCTTTAATAAAATAACCAGCACTACACACAGCAACCTGCTAGTTTGCCTGGGACTAAAATCTAAAACCATAAAGTAAAGCCGAATTGGTGTATTGTAACTAAAACTTACTTAACCTCAATTCCAACAGAAAATGACAAACCAATAAAAGGAAAGGAAATCGGAACGCAACTTGTGATTTAGTTGTTGACGTTCCGATGGTCTCCTATCGAAGTCGAAGGCATTGTTGCCAAATTACGGCGCTAATCCATCGATCCCAAACGTCTTGATTGACTCTGGTTGGCCTGGTTTCCATAGCGCTCATGGTTACTGGAGGAGAGTGACCAAATATGGAATACCATTTTGTTTTTTTTAGGCCTAATTTGCACCAACGTTACAAAAAAAGTAGTAATTATTAATAATCATATATTTGCGCTTTATTTTGTAACAAGGTTTGGTTACATTGACTAGTTTTAAAGTAAGAATTAAAAAAATACTAAATAATGATAAAGGTACCTAAATGTGGAAAAGGTACCCCAAATATGGAATACTATAAACACCATCAAACTGTATCCTAAACTAACATGAGACTCTTTAGAAACATCGGTATAACATAGAAAGGAACACAAATTTTTAATATCACAAATCCAGGCGTCAAACTCTGCTCCTGCGCAATCAATATGTGCCCAGAGCCCACACATGAGGCACTTGATCCATATTTCCCCGTACTGTGGCAACATGGGTCAAGTGCCTCAGAACAGCATGCCACAGTGCTGTATTTCCTATCAAGGCATCGGGTTCACTGTCTGTATCAAACACCATCATCTCCTCATCATCATCTGAATTTGACATAGGTACAGGTTCAATATTTGTATCTTGTCTGGGTATGGAAGCTTCCGTTAAAGGCAGACAGTCATCAGGTGTTCTAAAATTGGCCGTCGATTTTGCTGGGGACTTAATGTCATTGATGTAACGTTGACTTTGCAACCATCTTTGACTGCATCTTCTTGCGCAGCAAGATAGTTGACCGTGGTAAATATATTTTTTATTCAACGGCCTCAGTCTTGTTACAGGAAATCCATTTACTGCAATTTCATCTGTTTGCACTTTTTAGTAAGCCCTGCCAAATAGCTCCACAATATCATAAGAGCTTAGTGGTCTATTATTGACTTTAAGCCACATTTGTATTTCTTCACAGTAATATGTTTTGAGTGGTCCCATAAAAGTTTTGTCTAGTGGTTGGAGGTTGTGGGTAGTGTGAGGAGGTAAGGACACAATCTCTACGTTATTTTCCCTAGCAAGCTCTATCAAGTCGATGTTACGAGTGTGAGAAAAATGACCATCTAAGATCAGTAATACTTTAGATTCTGGAGTAGGGTAAGTGAAGCTATCTGCCGTTTCCCTTTATGGCCAACCACTTGGGGTATCTGGCTCTGTACTACGGTAAGACCAGATTCGTCAAAATTGTATATGCGGTTCGGACCATAGTTTTCTTTAGCATGGACGGCTTCAAGAAGATCAAAGAATGAGTTTCCTTTTTTTTTGCTGAATCCAGATGTTCTAGCAAAATGTGTGCCTGTAGGTCTTCTCACTGATTGCTTGTCTTTATGACGTTTAAGAAATAGCTTAAGCCATTTTTTTCCATAAATTTCCTTGTCAGCAAATGGATTTTCCAACTAATTACGTCTTGCCGACATGTACGCCATTCTTCGTACATCGCTTCTCGTCAAGCCATGAAATTCGCTCTCCATCGTCAAAATGTAGTCTACCAAATGCTTTTTAAGGGTTGTCCCTAAAACAGTTTTTCTTCCAAGTTTAGTAGCTGCAGCTTCTTCTGAGGGTAATTCGTTTTTTGACATAATCAAAATAAGGTAGATCTCGGCACATGAAAGTGTTTTTTCTCTCTTACAAATTTAATAGCTTCCGCCATGTCATCTGAAATCCATTTTTTTCGCTTCGTTTTTGAGTTGACGCCAGCCATTCTGGTGAAACATGAAAAAACCAGTTTTAAATTATAATTAACAAAATCATCCAATTAGCTGATACTTAAGAGAATCCAATAGTATAGTAATCCATAGTATCCAATTATGGATAAGTCTATAATTGGATACTATGATCCGTCTATATTTGAATTTTTCAACATCAAACTGACCTTCAAAAAAGTAATTCAAGAAACTAATATAATTAAATACCGCTAAAACCTACAAAAGAACATCTAAACTATATCTAGAAGTTATGAAAATAATAAGATATGCACTTTTCCTTCGAATTTTTTACATAACTTAGAAAGTTATGCGGAAGCGACAAAACAAAACACTGCAATAGTACAACTTGTACGCGCGAATGGGGAGAGAAAGAAAGAGACAAACACTGTTTCATGCATGTGTGAGTTTCTGTTTAAAAAAAATGCCGGTATTCCATATTAGGGATAATATTCCATATTTGATCACTCTCCTCTATTGCGTAGGTGCTGGTTTCGCGTGCTGGTTTGGCGTGCTGATGCTCTGGTTAAAAACTTCGTCCTTGATGGGTATGCTATTTTTAATATCTGTTATCTCCCACTTTCTGCTTGCAAATTGTATGACCTTGTCGAATTACACAGATTTTTTTTAATCAAAAGTTTTTTATGATGGTTGGATCCTCTAAGCCCATGATGAATTTATCGCGAAAAACAACGTTTATCTTACTTTCAAATGCACATTTTACCTCTGACTGCTCATTGTTGCACCGTTTCATCTCTGCTTTTCGTGGCACTAAAAATGTTTATCACATACTGCTCTCAGCTCCTTGTACTTTTTTCCTTTGGCAGTTTTGGTAGACAGAGGCTATATATTAACCTCTTTGCCTCCTTATCACAAGCATTTAATAATATAGCTGTTAATATATCTTTCTCGGTGATTTTATTTGCGATAAAATATTTCTCACGTACACTTCCGATGGTAGCCATTTTGTATCTTCACTCACTTTTTGTGCCGTGTTCCTTTTTAAAACTTATACTTTCGGATACTTAAAAACCGATTCAATAACTGTTGTAACGATAACGGTCCAATTTATTCTTGTCACCAACTGGTATGTCTTTTGAAATGCTTGTAAGGGTCGAAAAATGAAATACCACGTGTCAGTAAGAGTGTTTTATTTGTCCTTTGACGTATTCTGTATAATTTACACATACTACTTTTGCACAAAATGCAGTATCAACAGAATTCCTATTGCGCTTTTAAAGTATTAGCATTGTTGTCAATATTTACAGGTATTCTTAAATATACTACAACATGCAACACCAGTCATCACTATACAACAAAGGAAAGCACAACAAAAGCTCGGTCAGGAGATACTTAAATCTTACAACAATCTGCAAAAAATGTTAAGGTTTATTACTACTGGAACTATACTATATACTAAAAAATCAAGTTTTAATTGGGTAATGGCAAAGACATTTAAGAAACATGATCTTAAGAACGGTGTGGTTTAGAGTGAATCTGTGTTCATATTAGTATAGTCACTTAAGGTTTCACCTTCGAATCTATGAAACTTCATTAATTTGCGTGAAAATTGGTAAGTAGTTAGAGGGTGCCTCAAGTTAACAAATGTGACATAGGGGCGACTTGCGCTTTTATATTGGGGGTGGATAGCACCTCTACACTCTCACGGGATTAAATTATGTTATTAAATCGATAAAGGGACTAATTCTAAGCAAGGTTTGCTCTATGAAGTTTTTTTGTTAAGTTATTATATTTTGAGTTATTAACGAATAAAAATGTCGATTTTTCAGAAAAAAACATGTTTTAAAACAATTTTTCACAAATAACTACAAAACTATACGTTTTTCCAAAAAAAAAAATGTTCCTATTAAAATAAAGACTAATAAAAAAATTAAGAGAGTGTTACTGTGAAAACATTTAAGGTTAAACCTGAAGGGACTTATAGCTACCTAAAGGTATCATTTTTTGTGGGTACTCGAACGCAAGTATTCGAGGTTAAATAACAGGAAATCGATACATTTTTCGGAAAAACACCTTTGCACCACCTTTTGAGTTACATTCAAGAACCTTTTAAATGAGCCTCGGACTAAATAGATTGCATTAAAACTAAGCGAGTTAGGATGAAAATGAGACAGGGCTCTCGAATTTTTATAGAAAAAGTGAAAAACAAACCCTACACCAATTTCACCAAAATAAAATTGAAATTTACAGTATTCCTTAAATGTTTTACTTTATTGTAGTGTAAGTAATGAGCTCAAGAAGTTTAACCGGTTAAAGGTCGATTCAAACACACCAGTCCCATCACGTCACAGTTCCGGCGCCGAACCGAACAATCCGTCAAAAAAAAATTATTTAATAAAAATATCCGGCGGCGTTCACATTCATCCGTTGCCGGACAGTTTCCAAGCAGACAGGCTTCGACCCGAGTCACGTCCGACCGATGACGGAAACATATCGGGCGGTACATTTGAACAAAATAAAATTAACGACGAACAATTAATAGAATGTGTGAGAAAATATAATGTTTTATATGATTTGTCGCATGCAAAATACATGGATATTAATTTTAAAAATAATATTTGGAAGGAAATTGGAGAAGAAATTAAAACACAAGGTAATGAACATCTCTTTATTATAATTTTTAGTTTAGTTAGTTTTTGTTACTATTTTTTTAAATAACAAAAAAAAAATAAGGAATACAGTTTTTAAATTTTTTCAAGTTGCCACGGCAAAAACCCCCCTAGAGAATTAAAATAATTTTTAAATGTGTCTCTTACTTGAAAAACATTTCTTGTTGCATTCCAACCTTGCAAAGGCAAATTTTGCAGTTCAGAGTTTGTTCCTACTTTTGTCTCATTTTTGTCATATTTGTATAGTTGTATCCATCATATTTTTTGATAAAATTATGTAAAATACAACTTGCCAGTACAAAGTTATCTGCATTTTTTGGTGATGCTTGAATTCGCCTGTTATAAATTCGAAATTTTTGAGATAAAATACCAAACGTATTTTCAACAACCCTTCTGGCCCGACAATGCCGGTAGTTGTAAACACGTTCTGCTACATTTAAATCCTGTTTTGTAGTATAAAGCGCTAGCGTTAAAAAAAGGTGCCAATTTTACAGTTTAAAGATCTGCAGTAATCACATAACATTTCCCTTCTTCAGCTTTCTTTTTATCTTCATTTTTCTCTTGCCTTGCTTGCTCTTTTCTTTCAATATGTAGTTTATAATCTTCATCTGTCAAATTTCCAATTTCGTATTTCACACAAGTATCGCAAGCATCTTTCTTAGGGTGAAAAATTGAGATTTTCATTTCAGAAACAGTTTAATCAAAAACTTGTCTACTTAAATGTAAGATCTGCTTTTTATTACAATAATTAACATAGTGATTGAAAAATTGTGTCATAGTTGTGAAAAGCGGTTCTAAAGTATAGTTTGTCTGTTTGTTTTCTACAATAGTGAGATGGTAGTTTGGGTATGGGACCTAAATAAGCTATCAAATCCTTTTTTTATTGCTTTTTCTTGGTTTTCTTAACGTTTTACTCCTCGCTTCATTTTTGTTTTCTTTGCTCAGATGAATTCCCGCATGATCTTTTTTTCAATTACCCAGTTTCTTACTAACCATTCACCCAAGCTAAAGGTGTTTAGAAAAGTTTTTTTACAAACTTGATTTCTGATTCCCCCAATTTTTAAATGGTATATTAAAGTGGAACTTCTTCTTGATTTATCTGCTTCGGTCCTAATTCTTGAACCAGTTTGGCAGTCAACCAGGGAAGAGACAAAAACTTTTCTTTGCTCCCAGTCCATATCATTCCAAAATCTCTCATACTGAACCAGTCTTTCTTCTTCTTTAATTTCATTCCAAACTTGCTTCTCTCATGGTGTCATGAAACACTTTGCTACTGTTTCCTGGTCTTCTGTACCCTAGGTATTCTTGGCCTTTCATCCTTAATTTTTTTGTTTTTTAACTTTCCAATCATTTCAATCTGCTTTATTTTTCCTTTTTAGTTTATGTTTAACTAGTCGAGACAATGGAATATTATATTCTGGATCAGTATCAGTTTCATCTGCATTCATTACTGGTTGTTCTAATATCTGATTCATTTCTAAATTATTGCTGTTTTTATCAGATTCAACATCTTGATTGCCACCATTTAAATTCTGTTCGATCTCCAGGTCATTTAAGTTTACCTCGTCTAGCTCACATACTTCTGGTAAAATATTGTTAGTGTTAAGGTCATTAAATTCACAAATGTCTTGATCAACAATTACAACGTTCATGTTATTCAAGTTACCCTCGTCTAATTCACATACTTCTGGTAAAATATTGTTTAGTGTTAAGGTCAATAAACTCACAAATTTCTTGATCAACAGTTGCAATACCTTTACTATTACTTGGATTTTCAACACCATTGGACAGTGGTTGATCTTCATCTAGTTCAAATGCAGTTTGTTTGTTGTAATCATTTATTGATATTAAACCTGACTGCAAATCATCCAAATTAATATCATTATCAAATTCTAAAATAATTGGGGGTGGGCTTGGGTCGTCGTGGTTTAATTTTGTCGTTTGGTTACAGCGAGATTGACCTTAAAACAAGAAATTACTGATCTAGTATATCTGATTCAAAAATTCTTTTAAGTAGGAATATTATAACAAATTTATAAGAAAAAAATTACAATATTTCTTAGCTTCCAATTACTGCACTAACATAAAAACTCTTACTTATAACTTATTTTTATATAAACAAAGGTTAATAATTATAACAATAATCACCGTGTAGTTTTACTCCATAGTCATTTGTTCTAAAAGCCTCCATGATTTTATTGTCAGTAAACATTCCATCATCGTTTTCATACCACGTATCTCCAAAACTTTGTAAGGCTATGGAGATACAAGGTATTTCGATATTTTGTGGATGTACAAGGTATCATTTGATGTTTATTTAAGGCGTTAATATTAACCCTTGGACATACGAGCAATTGGTAACCATTGGATATAAGAGCGAGTATTAATTTTAAGAAATAACCTCAATTTCAGTAAAAATAGATTGATCCTTGTTTAAAATTTCTTGTTTCCTAATTGCAATTTTTAGTTGGCGCCATAAATTCTCAACTACATTAAGGTCAGGGCTTTGTGACGGTCTGTCAAGGATTGTAGGACAATTATCAAGAAACCAGTGTTTTACTTTTTGTGCCTTATGTTTTGGGTCATTATCTTGGTAAAATTTAAATGACCTATCTATTCCAAATTTCTCAGCTGTTTGTTTTAAATTTTGCTTTAAAATATGCAAATACATGTTTTGATCCATAGTAACTTCAATAATTTTAAATAGCCTGGTCCTCCTGCACACATGGAACCCCATACCACGGATCCTCCCCCATGTTTCACAGTAGCGCAATTTTTTTTGATTTTATAATTCATTGGGTCTTCTCCACACCCGGAGTTGTCCATCTGAACCAAATATATTAAATTTGCTTTCATCAACAAAAATAACTCTTTTCAGAACTCAAAATCAATTTCTTGATTTTTTTCGGCAAACTACAAATGCTTTTGTTTATTTACTTTGCTAATCCATGGTATTTTTCTAGCTACTCTGCTGGTCAACTGATGTTGTTTTAACAAATTGCGGATTTTTTGGGGGTTAACAGATTTATTGAGGAACTTTTCTGCCATTTTTGCCAATTTTGGTGCAGATATTTTAGGATTTTATTCAACTTTTCTAAAAATCCATCTTTCGTCGTAGGCATTAAAAATTTTCGGGGGCTTTTTCTAACTTTATTTCGGATTCGGTTTTCTTTTTTAAAGCGATCGAGGACGCTGTTACTGTAGCAAAGCTTCTGTTTAGCATTTTCCCGATCTGTCTATAGGATTTTCAATTTTGGAAATGTTGAATAATTAACTCCCTTTCACTAACACTAGTTTGACCCCGTTGACGACCCATGTTAATAAAGTAGCAAATTTCAAATTAAATTGTGTTGTGCTAAACTAAGGAATAGAAAACAAACTGATTTAAACAATTTGGTGTCCCTATGATACGCCTAGTCAAAAATGTATGAGTTTCATTTTGAGATAAGAAAAGTTTTTTTTGGTATTTATCAAAACAACAACAATTTATTGTTAAAATTCTTATCACAAAATGGTACGGTAAATAAAAAAAGTAATGGATTTTCTAATTACATAGGGAAAATCTTGTTTGAGCGATTTTCTTTAAGAGTTACATGGCTGGAAAAAAAACGTAACAGTCTTAAACATCAAAGAACTTTTTTTTTTATTGAACTCCCTGTCTGACATTACTGAGCGATATCTGTCACCTGTCACATCCCAGTGGTGCCAACCAATGTGTTCTTTTAAAAAGTCAATCTGAATCGATACTATTCAAAAGTATGCAACCAAAATTACTTTCTCTTCATCCACATTTTTATAATTTAGTTACTAAAATTTTGACATTATAAGGAAAAAAAACAAAAAACAATGGCAATTTAATATTTTTCGTGAGATATATTTTCAGTTTTAGTTTAATGATCATTATTGGACTTATTTTTATGATATAAATTAGAAAGATGAAAAAAACAATATTTCTTTTATTTATTCATCATTAAGGAGAATTTGCAAGAAAACTATCATTCTGAGACAACAAGCACCGATTTTTGTGATAAGGAAGTATATTGTTATAAATTATGCTTAGGTTTTGTATATCACTGCGTTTATTCATGGATTTTGGATCCATATAGATCTGGACCACTTCCAGGAATATTCTTTTGTAGTAATTGCTTGTTCTCTTAAGAACTTTAGCACCATTCCAATTCATTATGTGCCCTAGCTTAATCACGTGTTCAGACAATGCACAAGACTCCCCAGCGTCTTCTCTTTTAAATTTGTTATAATGATGTGGGTGTTTTGTTTTCCACAATAATTTTTGTTGTTTATATAGTTTTATTAATTCCACGCATTTTTCCTCTATCCAATTATCGTTTCAATCCATGTCAAACAGTAACAAAAACAAAAGCACCTATACTATACAAACTTTTTGACTGCACTGAGAAGAACAACGTGTGCAACGGCAAAGATTTGTGCATTAGTTCGCCTGCAGGTTTGGACCTGCGAACGCATTGGCACGCATTTCCTTTGATGTCCCGTGAAAAATCGACAACAGTTGGAAACGCCGCAAACAAAGCGCCGAACGGCGAACATATTCGCAAACGCGTTCGTGGCCCCGTCCAAATTATTGTTTTGATTGTCGTTTGGTTCGTTGTTCTGTTTGTTGTTTGCTGAAATGTTCAGGTCTGTACGAACCTTAAGGATATGCATTATGTGTACATATATAAAGATTGTCCTAAAATAATAGTTGCAATTTAAAAATAATTATTCAAAAACTCAATTAATAAGGTTGTGGCATATTTGACTTAATTTATTGATGTCCTGTTTGTCATTTAGTGTATTTCACTCTTTTTTTATCTGTATCATTTCTTTAATTGTTAATTTTTGGTATATTTATGACCATTAAGGCGGCTATCCAAAATACTGAGTTGTCATACCAATATATTTTTTGGGCAGTAAATACAAGGTATTGAATATACTACATTAGATTTTTTCTTTTTTGGTACAACACTCTTTAAAGAAGTAAATAAAGGGCTTTATGACAAACTGTAATTTGATGTTTAGCTAGAGTATATTTAATTTTTAGACTAGCTAAACATCAAATTACAGTTTTAGAGTATATTTAATTTTTACTCTGGCTAAGAAAGAGATAGATAAGGAAGCCAGGCGACTCTAGGTCTTAATTGCTAAGCATTCTGATAGAAAAATTTGTACTTTTCCCATTTCCTTATTTCAATAACTACTAAGTTTATTGTTCACTTGTTAATGGCAACAACTGAGCAGCATTCATTCTTCTATTATACATAGTGGCAAGCGCATTTGATGAGACTGGTACTCCATTCTAAGTCCATTAGATTTAAAAAGCATGACAGTGTTTTATGGCTAGATAAATTTTCACCTCGTAAACAACTGCCACGGTTTATTCCAGCAAAGTTTTTGAACGCATACCTAATTTTTAGTGCTAGTAAGAGCAACTTAAATTTAGGTCTAAGTACGATATTTTGATATGTAATACATAAAAATCGTGTTACTTTAATTATTAGGTCAAACATTTCTGGTGCAAGAAAATCTGTCAATTGTTTTTGAATTATGGATTTCACGTAACTTTAAAGTTAACCGCGCCAGTTGTCTCATCGATTGTTTTATTAGCTCACATTGTGTAGTTCCATATTTCTCGAACATCAAAGCGCCAAACCTTTGAATTAATAGATTCGTGATGTTTGTCGCTATCTCGCCTTTCTTTTGAATATTTAGGTTGCGCCCGTTTTGGGCTATTCGATGACAAAAATAGCAAGCGTGTCTTTATTACAAACTACTTTTCTTTGTCTTTAGCGGCTTTAATAATTTTCATGGTATTATTACCAATGAACGGGATAAAGCTATAAAACTCGTACGTGGCGATGTTGTGGAATGCTATTCCATTTCTATCAAAAAGTGGGGTTACAATATTTTTCTGAATGATTCTCCTTTTGTTTACTGTGTAGTAGTAGTAGTTTTAGAGTAAAAACACACGGAGCGGTTTCTGCCGAGTCGGCCACCGCTTCGGCGTAGAAGCGGTTAACACACGCTGCGTCGCCGCAAACTGCTGTGCGCTAAAAAAGTTGAAAACGAAATTATAGTCATAATCGTGCTGTTGCCTAGTTGTGTTAGAAACAATATGGAATCTTCTAATAGTGGTGACGATTTGTTTTTCCTAATATCTGCTGGCTTGCTGTGTAAAAGAATTAAGAAAAAAGTAAGTTTTGGATGCATCCCGTAACAAAAATGAGAAAAAATAAGGGTTTTTTTATACACTTTATAAAGAGCTCATTGATGACTCAGAAAAATTCTCATGTCTCAAGAAACATTTCAAGAATTATTATTTCTTATAAAAGATGAAGGTTTCAAAAAAATAGCACTATGAGAGAGAGCATACCAGTAGAAGAAAAACTACTTATAACTTTAAGGTAAGTAATTAGTTTTTTATTTAATTAGTATTTCAGTAAACAAAATTAAGTGTTTTAAATCTAAAAAGTAAAAAAAAATTATAAATTAAAAAGAAATTAAAATAAGCTTAATTGCGTATCATCCTTTGAATACAAAGAACTTATTGCCGACCTCAAGGGTGCTTCTGCACGCTGCTGCAGAATTCCAGAAGGCCCCGGTTGGGATTCTTGTTGGTGAACCGAGATACTTTGGTTAAAATGGGGCTGCGCTCCAGTAGGCCCATACTGCCAATGTTGCATACCAGGTTGGTGTCCAAAAGCTTCAAGGTTTTGGCTATACTGTTGTGGGCGAAGGTAAGGGGCGGGAGGCTGCACTGTTATAAATTTATTTATGATTTGCATTATGTCCATTCTTGCAGCAAATTTAAAATGTGGAGGAATCGATTTCAAAATAGGCAATAGCGATAATACGAACAGTTTATCATCGACATCACCATAATTAACATTTTCGAATATTTGTTTTTGCCGAATATTGTGGTTTTCCAGTGCCTCCATAAGCTTTTTTTCAACCCAATTCCCCTTTTTTTTACAACATGCATAGCAGGAGGCTCATCGATACTAGCCTGAGTTTCTGATAGCAATCCAGTTGGGGAGGAAGGATCCATATCATCCACGGACGCTTGGTCCGACTTTCCTTTGTCATTTTTGACTTCTCTGGAGTATCTATCTCTTATATTCTTCCATTTTTTTTGAAAAATGTTACCTGAAAAAAAATCTTTTCACCTTTTTGTTTTTAAAAATATTTAATTTTTTTTTTATTTCAGGTATTTAGCAACGGATTGTTCATTTGTTGATTTGCATTACGCCTTTAGAGTTGGAAAATCTACAGCGAGTTTGATTGTTCAAGAAGTTTGTAGAGCAATCTGTCTTAGAAAAAATGCAGATTTTCCACATTGCATGAGAGCCATCGATGGAAAACACAACAGAATGATAAAACCTGCGAACAACGGCTCTATGTTCTACAATTGTAAGCAATATTTTCAATGGTGCTTTTTGTAATGTGTGATAGCAATTATTTATTTACATTTGTCGATATTGGCTCATATTGAAATTCTAGCGACTCTGGCATTTTTAAAAATTCGATACTCTATAAAAGAATGGCAAATGACACACTTAATATTCCCAAAGCAACGCCCATTGAAGATGATATGACAGAATATCCATTTGTAATAGTAGGAGATGAAGCTTTTTCCTTAGTGGAAAATTTACTAAGACCTTATGGCGGATCAAATTTATCTTAAAAAAATTAATTACAGATTATCAAGGGCTCGTAGATACATTGAATGTACATTTGGAATAGTGGCAAATAAATGGAGAATTTGTCACAGGCCTCTTAACGTAAAACTTGATTTTGCCCAAGACATAATAAAAGCGTGCTGCATACTCCATAACTTGGTCAGATTAAGAGATGGACACCGTGATGACACCATAAGCCCAGAAAAAGGTATGAACAATTTAGGCACTGACTCATTAAGCAGAGGAAATCCAAGCCCTTGATTGTAGAGAAAAATTTGCCAACTATTTTGTTAATGTTAATCCGCTAGAAGGGCAAAACAAATATAACGTTTATCAAATTATATAATATGATGATGTTATGATATTTTATTAATAAAAAATGTATTAAAGTATATAATTATCCATTTCTTGTTTCTCCTTCAGTGTAGCATCCTCGTTAACAAATGCGTAAGTTATTTCTTCCCAAGAAGGTTTTTTTATTAATTTATTGGAATATTCTTCTGAACGCATATCCCAAATATCAGGACTTACATAAATCATGTTAATTAATTTCTCTGCATTCAAATTTGCCATGATAAAAATTTGTAAACTGACAGCACTGTTTTACTCAAACCGCCTCAAAACAGATCACCGTGTGTTTCGTCCCGTAAGCAAACATGTAATGATGTACCGACAAGAGTCGTAAGACAGCTTTTGGTGCATGATACCTGGCAGGATAGGCGCGGAGGCCGACTCGGCCGGCACCTCTGCAACGAACCGTCTGGTTTATATAATGAAATTTCATTAATAAGGTGCCGCTTCGGCGGCCGACTCGGCTGAAACCGCTCCGTGTGTTGTAGCTGTTAGTAGTTCTTGGCGTGACCGCTAAGTGATATTTCTAAAAACAGATATTTGATTGGTGGCTTGTAACAGAATTATTAGATGGTAGGTATTCACTTTCGCTTGCTTTGTCTGCTGAAAAATCATCTCTGGTTGCGGACTGCGGTGTATTGAGTATCGTAAAGGTTTGTCGAGGGAGAGTTTTTATAATTTACTGGATGATAGTTATCACTTGATCCAGACGAAAAAGCTTTTTCCTTTAATGAATATTCGGTATAATTCTTTTCAACTTTCCGCCGCTTTATTTTTGTAGAACTTCGACTTTCAACAACGTATTCACTACAATCTTTATTGATATTCTCTGGGGAAGGTAATTTTATATTCTTAATTTCTGATAAATTTACGTTACATAATAATTTAATTTCATTAGGATTTCGGTCAGAAAAAATGTTTGCTTTGGAACAACTAGAAGACGTTTAATATGGTTCAAGAAGTTTACTTGGTTCATTATTGTCTTTTAAAGTGGATTTTGACACGCCAGTAGAAATAGCAAAGTTGCAAGAGTCAACTTGCTCTACAGAAGGTTCTTTAATGAAAATTTTAGGTAATCCAAGTGATTCTACAGTTTTAGGTAAATTTATGTCATTTCTTCTTGAGGCACAAAAGAAGAATTCTGCTTAACATTCCTAGAAAAGTTTTCAACAATAGACTTTTCGACGAAGGTTGCCTCTTGTTTGTCAACGCTAAATTGAGAAGCATCATTTGACTAAATTTGCATTTTCTTTTAGCAAGAGCAAGTTTAACCATATTCTTCGATCGAGCACTCATTTTTCTGGAACAAAACAAAAGAGAACAATATTTAGTTATTTGTTTTATATTATTTTGCTTGTTTATAGAATACCGTAATGGACATTTTTTTACAAACATTTTACAAATAAAAAAAAACTAAAATTTCAGTGAGATAGCTTTGAGTACAACAAAGTACGATCTAAAACTTATTTTTGTTCTCATCGTATTTGTGTTTTTTAATATTAAATAGAGTAAAGGAAGCAAATTTGGAATACTAGTTTTTAAAAACATTATATAACCATGTGTTTTATAGATATAAGAATGGAAACTACATAAAGCGTCAGTGAAACTTATTTATTACAAACGTTATTAAAGTCAACAGCCTTGTTCTCCTTTAAATGCAACAAATTTTGGTTTATTTGTAAAATCGCAAAGTGGTCAATCTTAGCAAGGGTGAAGGTAATTTGGACTAGGGTATTCCAAATTACATTCACTTTTGAATTTTACATTTTTGTACTGTTATGTTTAAATCTATTGCACCTTTTTACTGTTTCTTTTTTTTACTTATGTACTACTATTTATATTTATTATATTTAAAAATTATATATTGTTTATCTATTAATCTCTGCAGAAATCACAGACGTAACATCCAGAGTCATAGCCAGCACATTCACTATGAACCCAGCCTTCGCATATAAAACATTGCACCCACTCCTCTCCCCTTGTATCTTCTGTATATTTTCCATCACAAAAGAAACATGCACAATCTTCCTCCGTAGGTCGTTTCACACTATCATAAGTAGTTAGTTCATCTTCTGACTTATCAGATATGAATTCACCATCACTATCAGAGTCTGTGCTTTCTTTACATAATATCTTTCTTTTAGTAGCCTTAGCTGTATGTTTCCTTGTCTCCTTAATATTCTGTTTACTTTTTCCTTTACCTTGTCCCTTGCCTTTATTTTGGTTCAAATTTTCATTTTCTGTAACTTTTTTCAGTTTTGCAGTCCTTTTCTTTTCTGCTTCTTCCAGTTCCCTTTTATAAGGAGAACTTGAAATAATTTCAGATTTTCCAACCTTGCGACCCCGATTAGATGTACGTTTCTTAGATATAGGAACTGGCGAGATATGAAATGGTGTTGCAATGGGACTGCTGTGAAAAGGACCTGGACGATTTTCTTTTTCTGGTAGAATAAAACGATCTGAGAGCTGGATTGAAGGACTTTGGGTCAGTGTTTCTCTTGACACTTGTGGACTAGGTGGTTTTGAGGTCGTTGCTGATTCATAGTTTAATTGTTCTCTGTTTGAAACGTAATCTATTCTGTAACACTTACCGAACAGGTTACATTTGCTTCGGCTTAGCTTTTCGCCTGGTAAAGCAGTTATGTCGTGAGTACAATGTACCTAATTAAGGTAAGATAATTAATTAAGAAAAAAATGGGCGCCACGGTATTTCCTTTTATTCGGTTACTTTTAATTAGAATTTAACTTGGTGGGAAACACCGAAATTAACCAAGTTTAGAGATTAAGCTGTTGTTATTAATTTCACAAAGGTAGGAATTTAAATTCATAAACAGTCAGTTAAAATAAATGGTTTTTATTCTTATGCTTAACGAATAACTTATTAAAAAATATAATTTTAATTAATTTAGAAACGAACCTCCCTGACGCATTATTTCTATTAAACTTAACGCAATATTTATTCCTGATGTAATACGCATAATACCGTGTACTTGATCAAGCATCCGTAATATTATAAGCGCAATTAACCCCCTTTTAAATCAACTAAAAAATTAACTTCCCTATCAGATCGGTTCTTACAATTTTGATAGTTGTTTTACATTATTTACAAACGATATTAAAAGAAAAAGAGAAACATGTCATCAAATGTAGGTTAATTATTTAGTTTTTCAAAAAATAATAAAATTTCAATTTTAAAATAAATAGATAAACAAAAAATATGGCGCGCAGATGTTGGTATTCCCCATAAAAAAGGAAAGGTAAAACCTGTTTTCCGGTTGGTTTCGGACAAAATGGCTGCTGGACGACGCCCTGCTCCTACACTAGTAGTGGTCACGTGAAGAGCCAAACCATACAGGAACGATTGTCGAAACTGGATGAATTTACCAAACGAAAAAATCGTAAAAATCGTAAAAACCCTGTTTGAAGAAAAACAGTATTAGGACCCTTAAAATTCGTACTAAAGACCAAACAATTTATAGTGATAATAAACTCAGTATTATACAGATATTTATGGGTATTTTAAGTATGAGTTAACTCACCATAAATGCGGGTTACAGGCTACCAACGGCGGAAGTCAGTGGCTACTCCTACAGAGGAAATGAACATTGCACACTGCTATAAAAAACACCCAAAATTAGCAAGATGACTTGGATAAAACTAGATTTGAAAATTGAAAGAAAATAGCATTTATCACTTTATTAGAATTTTAACATACCTGTTTGCAAATCAACCGTTAATAGTCCTGATAAAACATCACCAGTTGACCCTAGCACGCCATACCACCAGAAAATATGCAAATTTTAATGCATCGCACGTGAACTTGGCAGAAACGCCATTAGGCAAAAAAATCGCCTGAGCAGGAAAAGAGATCCTATTCTCTCGCTGGTACCAAATCTGCTGCTCGGGACGAGAGAATCGTACCGTGATCGTACCCACATATCGAAGCGTTATCAGTAAAGCGATCTGAAACGGCTTTAGTCGAGCAGGCGTTACGTGGAAAAGGGCAGTGCCGCAATTATTTTTTAATAAAACAGGTTTAGAAATCGTTAAATTTATTTGTATAAGAAAATAATTAATTGCCGTTGATACTAATTGAATATAATTTTATTATTATAAAAAAAAAGTATATAAAAAAACAACTTGGCTTTAAACGCTACATGTTGAGGGGAAAAAAATTTTAAAAATTTTTGTAGTTGTAAGGGGGAAGGCGACCGATTGGACATATCACTTTCAACTTGTGGACTATAAAAGGGTTGAATTGGGTTTTGAAGTTACGGGGGGAAAAGGTTGGTAGCCTCTGAATTTGCAGTAAAATTTTGTTGATCCTGTTCTAGAAATTTTCCCCAAATTACCATCCGTTGCTTCGAGCAGCTGCGGGATAATCTGTTTCTTTGAAAACGACCTGTTAAAGGATAAATTCCCCGACACTAAACCTTTGGCTGCATTTTCCTGTCTGGCATTTGCGATATTTTTTTCCAAATAATTCAGCAATATCGTAAGGTAAAAATGGTTGTTGTTTGCGCGTAACCACATAGTTTTTCCTCACTGTAATAGGTCTTTAAGGGTCCCATAAAGGCTTTATCCATGGGTTGAATTTTATGCGTGCAGGGGGGGGGGTAGCGACACAAGGTCACATGATTTTCTCGTGCTTTTTCTATAAGTTCTATGTTCTTTGTATGACTGAAGTGTCCATCAAATAAGAGAAGATGGGGGAGGCTTCAGTGGTTTTTAAAATAGTCAATAAAATGCTGGAACCATTGTGTGAATAAATGGTCTGTATCCAGCCAGAAGGATGTGCTCTTCCGATTGACCTCAGGTGCTCCTTTCATTAAAAGATCGCTCATATTTTTTCTGGGAAATATCATTTGGCGGCACAAAGTTCCCAGCTGGGCTCATACAAGTCACAATTGTAATGAGCGAGCCTCTTTCAGCGGATGTCAGGGGCCAACTGATTCTTGCCAGTCGAGCTAAAATTTTTTGGGCACCTGTTTGGCAATAGATAGCCCGGTCTCATCTCATTAAATATCCACTTGTGTGAATCCTTTTTCATAAACCTTCTCGAGATTTCATAAAACCCTCCATGTTGGCTTTTTAAATCCATTTCTCTAGCAAAAAAGGGACCAGTAGGTTTTTTTCATTGACAAAATTTGCTTGTGCCTTGAGAGAAAACCCTTTTGCCAATCCACTCTTTCATCATGAAACGGATGCGGAGTTATTTTTTTAAAAAAAATTGAAAGCTAGTCTTCGCATATCCATTTGGGCAAGCCATACAATTTTTTTTTCCCTAAGAAGGGCGTATTTTCCGTAACTTCTCCCCAAAATTTCATCAAATACTGGCTTACGACCAATTTTTTCACGATATCGTCTTTCGTAATAATTTTTTTTTTTGCAAGCCGAAATAAGCTAGTTCTAGGTACATTATAATTCTGTGCTGCCTTCAAATACCCCATTCTTTTTTTTTGAACAGCTGTATTGCAGCAGCCATATCTTCAGGATTATACTTCCTTCGTTTTTTTTTTTTGGAGACGGAGTAGACATTCTTAAAAAAAATAAAAAAAAAAATGAGCTTTCGTTTATTCAGTATCTATTTAAGTTAAAGGGGTAAACCTAAGTTAATAGAATGTTTTTTAAACATAAATGTTTTTTAGGTACAAATTCATTCATGTCATTAAAAAATCGACAGATTTACCATTATGCACATATTTTGGAATATTCCAAATTAACTACACCTGTTGTATTCCAAATTGGAAATAACCCCATTTTATTTATTTTTTTTTTTTTTAAAAATATTTAGAATTAATTCAAAATAAGAAAATTTCAATAAATAACATACCAAACTATAGAGCTCACTTGTAAAAAAATGATGACAAATTTTTTTGAGATATAAGCAGAAATATACTTACTTGAAAAACTTTACGGACAACACTTTCACTTAAATGACAACCAACGTGACGTAAAGTAGATAGGAACTCTTCGCCACGCTATATTTGTTAGGCCATGCAGACAACCTGATTCAGATGTTTTTAGATAGATGTCGGTAATAGTAGGAGAAAAGGTTTTCCCCAAAATTTCCGACAGTTTCCAAAAAGCTTCCTTTACTCAATTAAAAAAAAAAAATCGAAAAAAAATATGTCTTTTTTTTTAGAAATATTTATGAAACATAGACATAAAGTACAATTACGTCTTTCTTGTCAACAAGTCATGACATTTTTAGAGCAAAAAGGCAAAAAATACAATTATGTCCAGGTTTTGACCAAGGTAATAAATAAAAAAAAATCACAAAGTACACTTACGCACATGTTTCTCCAAAAAATATTTAAAATAAAAGCTGCACAAGATGCACACTGCATTTAAACCTTGTTGCACTAACCGCGAATAGCATTCGCTGAAGGCTGGAACGCCATAGAAAAAAGAGTAAGGGTTAGTTAGAATGGACTCTCCCATATTAAGAATTAGTCTGGTATTTGTGCGCCATCTATGTTTTTGGAAGCAAGTTTTAGTATTTACGCAAGCTTCTACAAGATGGCACCACTATGCAATATTTGGCGCGGTATTTAAATCTTACATATGACAAAAATTAAAAGTAAATTTTCCTTTTAACTAAAAAGCTTTTTTCAAAAAGACAAGACCAAAGCAAGGCTGTAAAGTTTAAATGGGATTGAAGTTATTTTGCAGTTTCGCCTTTGTTTTGTCGTTTTAAAGGGTTCTTTTAGTTAAAAGCTGACCCCTGAATTTAAAGGTAAAAAAGAAAAGCAATAATTTTATTAAAAAGGTCTATTAGCAAATAAATACAAACAACATCAGTATCAAACAAAAGGGAAATTAAATCAAATACATTATCAGTGTGTTTTTAAACTAGTATTTCCTAAAAATAATTTAAAGAAAAACATTTTATGCAACTTGTGACCCTTTCTTCACGAATGGGGTATTTGAAGCCTTAGCTGTAGGCGCGGAAAAATATTAAATTGCCAAAAATAAAAATTTATTTTTTTTGTTTACGTAGTCTTTTATACGGTTTAAATTAATTTGTTCAGCAGTCAAAAATATCTTTGGGCTGTTGTTCGGTATATGTCTATCATCTAAACCTTTGGTAATACGATTTGTTTGCCGGCAATAGTTAAAGACAGTAATTTTAATAAAATATTTAAAAATTTCTGTTTTAATTTTACTATCATGAAAACAGTTTGTAAATATAATTTTTTTATGCAAAGTTTCAAATATATGCTTCAAAATACCCCTCTTATGAATATCTCTATTTAAAATATTAATTAATAATTATACCGAACGCTTTTTTCATTTTTAGTAAAAAATCAGAGTTTACATATTTTAAGCACTGGCGTCCTATTTTAAACTCTTTATAATTTAAAAATTCGTCATCTTCCAAATCACTTGGTTTTTCTCTTTTGAAAAAATTTTATCTGCATTCACACGGTTGCTTTCCAATTTTTTTAGAACATATCCGGAGACATATTTTAATGCTTTGGATTCTATGGGTTTAACACTCACAGGTATGGTATCGGGCACTTTGCAATAATTTTCAGGAGAAAAATCATTATCGTCCTCTTCAGGTAGGCCCTACAAAAAAAAAATTCCTTTAAATGACATTTTTTCTACAACACCCTGCAAAAACTAAAAACAAACCTGAGTCACCAATCTTTGAAGTGTCAGAAACACCTCAGATTTATTGTCCTCACAATTGGCACCCACTGAATGAGTTGAAGTGATTTGGTTAACTAGAAGACTCTTGTAAAAATTAGTGTAGTCTCTAGGGGCTGGATTATTATACCTATGACCCCTCTGTCTGATTTTGACAAAAAAGTTTTTTAGAGGATCTTGATTAAAAGTCCTTGGCATCAAATAGTTAAAACCCAAATCCGTCACTATTTTAAAAAGGTCTTTAAAGTTGTTAAGAGTCCGTATAAAATTTTTTATACTGGGTGGTACAAACAATGTTCCATTTTTAATAAATGGAAAATATTTCAATTTTTTAAAGCCTCAGTCCAAAATTTCATGTAAGGGGAGTTTTTGGTCACTGCCACTCTTAAAATCTTCCCTGGAGATGGTTCAAATGAACTTCCATTGAGACTGTCGAAAAGCTGATCTAAAAACTCTAAAAGATTGGCTGTGTCCGCAGCGGTCTTCTCTAATTTTAGAATTTCTTCTCCAGTATCTACAGAAGTACCTGAAACAACAATAAGCTCATTAAACTTGGGGACCCAATGGTAAGCAAGTAAGCATTAAAATTGTCACCACCCTGTATGTATTAAATTTAAACACAAGTAAGTAAGTTTTGACTAAATATTAAAAATAACATAGAGAAAATAAGTTTTCTGGCTTTAGTGAAGCTTACCTGAAAAAGCAAATACATTGATAGCTGCTGCCACTGAATGGCTGAAGACTTGTGTACATTTTGAGACTTTCATCTTGTTTATGTTTTTTGGATTTACATGGGCATCAGTTATTTTTGGCATTAGCCGTAAACTTCCCGAGTTTGGATCCATTTTGTATGCAGTATAAATATGTTCCATTTGGCCAGTAGTAGGTATACCGGCACTTGGGCCAGACAGACGCCCGTCGCGACGCCATGACGTCACTCATCGCAACGCCTGACGCCACTATTTAGTTCATGCAGGATTCGAACCACCTAGCGCCTCGTCCTTACTTACTTTCAAAGAGCTTGATTCGTTCATACATATAAACACAATACTTCTTAGGCCTGGTACTTTCATTAACGAATAAAACTATTTTCCGGATAGTTTCCATAATAACAATTGTTGTGACAATTGTAACCATGGAAATTATCCGGACAATAAAGTTATCAGTTAATGAAAGTACCGGGCCTTAATCTACTTTACAATCTACTATATACTATATTTACAATATAAATATGTACAAGCGATTAATTATATATGTACATTCGTGATTGCCTTTTCAGGCTTTGCGAATGAAAAGCAACCGGGGCTGGTTGGTGCTGGTGGTGGCCCGGGGTAGGTGTGAAGTATTGGTTACTATTGGAATAGCGTTTTCCGATCAGTGATCTTTCAAGCGCTGCTAGGCACTTGTTCTACTTGAAGTTAAGAGAAAATAATTATTTTTGTTTTGAGCTGCTATTTTTCATATTGTGGTTTAAATGTTTTACTGGAAAAAGTAACAAAAAACCAGTTTAATTTACATAAGGTACGGTGTAGCATCAGGTACAAGTAGCATGAAACATCACTCGGTCTGTCTGTTTTGTCTGATACTTTGGCATTTGTCCTCCATATTGTGCTTAATATGTACTCGCTCATTCATTCTATTCACTCCTTCATTCATTCCTCATTCATTCTTGTTACGTACATGTATGTCTTGTTTGTGTATTGAGTTGTGCATTAAATGTTACTAATTATATTTTGAGTAGTATTTGTCTGGTATTTTCGGTTAGGATTGGTTTATGGGGTTGAAGTGTGGAAATAATAAGGATTACTCATCATCTCCGTAATAAAATGGTAGTCTTTTGTACAGTGGTTTGTGTGTTATGTCATGGTAGTGCCTGAGCCGCGTCAAGTCTCGTGTCAGGATAGATTTTGGCGGCTGTGTTTTATAAAATTTGTCTGCCACAGAATAGATATATTCATCAATTCTTGGCATGTCTGTCAGGTCATGTAGTTCATCTATCCTTGTGTAACGCCTAGAGGACGTTACGCAGCGTAAAACTTTATTTTGGTATCTCTGTAGTCTTGAGATCTGAGTGTTTGATATGCTGCACCAGACTGGTGCAGCATATGTTATTGCTGGTCGAATAATTTGTCTATATATAGTCAGTTTATTACGGGGTGACAAGCAGGATTTTGGGGAAAGTAAAGCATAGAGATTATGCATTGCTGCATAAGCTCTATGCAATAACTGGGTAATATGTTGCTGGAATGATAGTCGGTCGTCAATAGTGACGCCGAGGTATTTAAGTGTTTTTTGTGGTTGTATGTATGTCTCGTTTATTTTAATGGGAATGTTAATTTTATTGTTGGTGTGCTTTTTAGTTATTATCATGCATTCACTCTTTTCCTCATTCATACTAATTTTCCACTTCTCGTACCAAGGTCGTAGATAGTGAAGGTGAGTCTGGAGTTGTTGTTTTGCAGCGTTTGCCGCAAATGAGTGCGCGTATAGAAGAGCATCATCTGCGAATAATGCTATTTTAGTATTTGGGAATTTGGGAAAGTCAGAGGTATATAGGTTGTATAGTTTTGGTGATAGCACTGTTCCTTGCGGTACACCCGCGTGTGTCCTGTATGTCTGTGAATAGTCGTTTTCAACTCTTACCCTAAAACTTCTGTTTTGCAGGTAAGAGTGGAACAGTGTTACCACATACATAGTTAATTGGCGTATTGTAATGAGTTTGTAAATCAAGCCGTTGTGCCATACAGTATCAAATGCTCGTTTAATATCCAGGGCTAACAATACAGTATTTTGTTTCAGGTTTATTTTGTTAAGTGCCTCCTGAAGCACTCTAAATACTAACAGTGCAGTACTTAGGCCGTCGCGAAAGCCAAACTGCTCATCGGGGTAGTTTTTGTCAAAGTGCCCCCGGTATTTAAGCAGTATGGCTCTCTCGGCGGCCTTTGATAGTCCACTAGTCAGTGCTATTGGTCTGTATGACCCCGGTTTTTTGGGGTCTTTTCCTGGTTTGAGGATTGGGATAATTGTTGCAGTTTTCCATTGTTGTGGGAAATGCTGCAACAATATGGTGGCATTAACTATGTAACTGTATTGCACAACTGCTTTCTTTGGCATATTTTTAATCATTACGTTGGTAATGTCGTCTGGTCCGGGGGCTTTGTTGTTTGGGAGACTCTTTATTATGCTAAAGAGCTCCTTGGGTTTGACAAGTATTTTGGGAAGGACTGGAGGAGGGGTGGGGTATTTTTGGTGAATAATCTTATTCACCAAGTCTGTTGTCGCTTAATGCTCTTCTGTAGTATTGGGTGGTGTATTGCAAATACTAGCCAATTGTTCGGCTAGTATATTTGCTTTTTGTACGTCTGTCTGTGGCTCTTCACTATCTAATGTCGGGATTTTGTTAAATTTGTTCTTCAGTCTTCTGGTCAGTCGCCATAGAGAGTTATTTTGAGTCGACAAACTCTCTAGAACTCCTGACCAGACTCTATTTTTATGGTCGTTTATACGTAGTCTTATAGTATGTTGTAATTCTTGTAATCTACGTGCGTCTTGCCTACGTCTGAGTCTTTGCCACCTTTTTCTTAGATTATTTTTAAATCTAATTAAGATGACAATTTCGTTCGGTAGTTTGTCTTCAGGTAAGTAAGTTTTCTGTTTGGTAGCTACTCTATTTCGTGCAGACTGAAGGCTCTCTGTGAGCAACGCAACTTCGTGCTCTAATTGCTCGGGTGTTGTGATGTTATTATTTATTGTAGTGGCGTTGTTTATTATTTCTCTGTAGAGCCTCCAGTCTGCATTCTTAAAGCTCCAGGTCTCTCGTTTATTTTCTTCCGCCAACTGTCCCCTCTATTTTAGTAGAAGGGGCAGGTGGTCAGAAGAAAGTTCGTCAAGTACTTCGAGGTCTGGTAGGTCTAGTTTATTTTTGTTCAGTCCTATGTCAATGTATGTAGGTGTCATGTTATTTGTAGGGTAGTGCGTAGGTTTGTTTGTCGTTAGTATCTGTATATTATTGTCTATGGCATAATCATGAACAAGGGATCCGTTCCTATTATTCCGCCGATTATGCCATTGTGTGTGTCTGGCGTTTAGGTCTCCCAAAAGTAGTACTCTTGGACCCTGGCTAAGTATGTTGGTTATGTCAATGTCCTGTAATCTAAGATATGGCTTTGCATAGCAACCTGCAATTATAATCCCGTTCTTTAGCTTAATAGAAACTTGTTCTATAAGCGTTTGGACGGGATTTTGTTTTGCGTGTGTGATGTTATTTTTTACTAGCATTGCTACTCCGCCCACTCTTAGATTTCTGCCCTGTCTGTATGTTATATAGTTACGTATGTTTAGTCTGTGTGCGTTTTCGAGTTTTGTTTCTGTAATAATCATACTATCAATTTTAAACTTACTAAGAAAATAAATTAATTCTCCAATTTTATTTCTAATGCCATTGGCATTCCAACAAGATATATTTAAATTTTTCTTACTCATTGGCGATTAAGAAGATAAGGATACTTTTTATATGTCATATATGTCTATATTAGATAAAAATTGCATGATTACTAAGGCTCTTTTAGTTTTATCCGGTTCGGATTTAATTGCCGAGACAAAGTCGCGGGCAAATCTTAGTATTTCATTTAAATTAATTGATTTTAATTCGATACAAGTGTCTAGTAATGTTGTCAAATCACTGACCTGTTCCGCCTGGTGGGGTTGATTAGATGTGAGGGATGTTGAGGTTGCTTTTTTCGCAGGGCCGGAAAGGCTTGATCAAAGTTGATCTGGCTGGGGGTGGGTAGTGGAGCGTTGTGACCGTCTCTGTTCAGTAGAGATGGGCCACTTGCCCTGGCCGACCACTGATTGACTGGTGGGGGTGGTGCGTCTACGTATTTGGGCTGTGGTTGTCTTTGCGATGGAATTTTGCTAAGCTTATACTGGTACACGCTGCATTCTATGTTGTTAGCCTTGTGCTGTTGTCCGCAGTTGGTGCATCGGATTTGACTGGGATCCGGGCAGTTAATGGTATTGTGTGGGCCCGCACAGTGCATGCATTTGTAGGGCCTGTAACAGTTGCTTGTTGCATGGCCCCACATTTGGCACTTTTTGCATTGTATAATTGTTTTTTGATTCTCACGTCTTTCCCACGTGACTGAGATGTAGTTGATATGTTTTACCTTCTGTTGCAATTTCTTCAGGGTTGTTTCCGGTCCCGTAACTACGAGGTAGAGCGGTCTAAACTTAGTGTTAATTCTGAAGACCTTTTTTACGTCAATTTTATGCTCGTCGGTTAAGAAATTAATGACATCTTCTTCGGGTGGTTGATTGTCCAGGCCTCTAGCGACAAAAGCATGAGTGCGCTCCTCTTGAGTCGAGAAGGTGTGCCATTCATTTGTGATGTTGTTTTGTAGCTGTCTAGTATAAGTCTTGTAGTCACCTAAGTCGTTAGCTTGTACTATAGTTGAATATTTAGAGAAGTGCACTCTAAATCCTTTTTTACACACTGTTCTTAATGTTTTCATTAACTTTTCCGACTGCTCTTGCGTGGATGGTACACCTCTTAGAATAACCGGGGGTGGTTTATTACTCCTGTTTCTGCTAGAGGGAGTAAATGTTTGCTTGGTTTTGTTTAGTATTTCTTCGTTAATTCCAGGTGTTCTTTTATTTTGCTGATTTGGGTTGTTTTGTCGGGATTTTCTTGTTCTGTCTGCTGGTTTCTTCATTGTCTGGGGGTGACTCTGATTCGTCATTTAAGTTAGTGTCGTCTTGGTTTGTTAGTGGCGCAAACCGATTGTATGTGGGCACGTTCCTATTTGTGAGCATTTCTGCATTGTTAATTGCCTTGGTAAATCTATTCTCAGGGCTATTGGGGGTGGAGTCCGCCCTTGGTCTTTTATTGGGGTTGGTTTCGTTCTTGTTTGTTTCCGTTGTGTCCATTATTTCTTGTTCTGTATTTGTGTTACTCGGTGTGTTGTTCGGTTCGTTGGCCAACCTCAATGGCTGCGGGGGTTGATTTTGAAATGCTCAGAAATTGGGGTTGTACGGTGGTGCGGTGGTTGCGTGCTGTTCCGTCGTTATTGGTATGTCGTTTGTTGGTATAACTATTTGCGGCTGATTAGTTGGAGTTGTTTTGGCTTTGGTCTTTGTTTTAAATTGTATAGGGATCGTTGGGGGTGAGTTTGGATCTGCAAAACCCCTTAATCCATGCACTGTTTCTAGATGTTGTAATATCTAGTCTTTTCTGTTATGACGTTGTTGGTATGCTAGTACGAAGTTTTTACAGAGAGGGCATCTTCCCTCTCTTTCTTTACACTTTATCATGTAATACCCCTTGGTTTTAATGGTGGTCTTTTTCTTTTTATTCTCAGTTTTGCCATCTAGGGACTTAGTGGTGCCTATGCTACTGGTGGTTGATGCCGTACTTAGCTTTCTCTCTCTCTCCGGGATGGTAAGAGAGAGGTTGTGGTTTTGGGGGGTGGGGGTGCTGCCAGCACCCCCATCTTCGGACATTTTGTTTGTTATGCTTTTCTAACTATCTGAGTAATTTTTCCTCGGAAAATTCGATTTTCCAAAATAAAAGTACTGGTAACTGATTTTTCCCAATAAAAGTTAAAATAACTGTTTGCCGTTAGTAAGAATTCCAAGCACGCTTGGAATGTTGAAAAAAGTCGTGCAGTGTGTGATAAAAACGTGGGTTTTTTGCACACACCCACTCACTATCAGACACAAACACGAACTCGCGCCTCGTCCTGATTCCAACGCCTTAAACCCTGCGGCCACCGGGGCATATTAAATAGTATTGGTTAAATTGTGTATAGTAGAAGAGACGTAAATAGTTAGGAATCTTAGGTTACCACTATTTTAGAGCACTGTGCATGTGTTAAAAAAAATGGCGGCTGTCAGCTGTCAAATGTCAAACCTAACATGTGGGGCCCTGTGTTTAATCACCAGGCCTGGGACTTAAGAGCAGAACCTTATAAACAGACGCTGCGAACGTCATTGGTGTTTTGCTGGTTGCATAATTTATTTAGGAATCTTAGTCTAACTATATTTTAAGATATTACGCAAGTGTCACTTGTCAAATTCATGTATTAATCAACGCTCCGGTGTACGGTTAACGAATTATTCTGTATTTCTAGCAGTATATAATAGATAGCGTTAGGTAGGTACATCCCGATGATGATGATGTTGGCTAAATATGGAAATGTTGTATTATAAAGCATTTGTTATTGTTAAATAATTAAATAAAAAGGCTACGTAGGGGCTCGAACCAGGAAAATATGGTGGTTGGCAAATTATTCCGTATACGTATAGCGCTAGATAGTTAAAACCCCGATGATGATGTAGGTTAAATATGGAAAACGTTGTTTAATAAGCATATGTTATTGTAGAAAACTAAACAACCTAGTGATCCTGATGATCTTGGTGATCCTGAACAACCTGATCCTGGCGAACCTGGTGATCCTGAGCCTGGTACGGGTGGTTTGAGTGGCTCCAGTTGTTCGGGGTAGCAGTGGTACAAGTGGTTCCAGTTGTTCGGTTGGAGCTGTTATAAAGGTTTACTGAGGTTCAACAGGTCTGTACTCTATAACGTCATAGATCATACTGAGCTTTGATGTGTGTATTAGGATAATATATAGGTGTCGAATTTATTTCGATATCTTCATTTATTAATTTCACTATCTTTAACAATCACCAAGAAACCATACTTGTTTTTCCAACAGTCAGAACAAATAAGTTTAAACTTATCGAAGTCCATGTCTGTGTTTAAATGATCATCGTAAATATGTTTTAAGTTTGTATCGTCTTGCTTAATAGGCATTTTCAAACCGTATAAAGCCGGTTCTCAGCTAAAAGCTACCTGTTTTGTAAGCAGGGATTACCACTTCGCTCCTCAGCTCTAAAATCCTTAATAAGGACGTTCGAAGCCTATATCCTGTCTATAGTGGAGGAATTAATAAGTATTGTTTCACACATTAAATAAGTGTCACTTACCAAGATTCATTTATCAACAAGTACAAGTCCATACGCATTGATCAACAGGTTTAACAGTATGTATCAGATTCAAACAGTAGGTAGTCAATCGGTACACACATTTGGCGAATCTATAAGATAAACATGTCTAAAATATTTAACCGTTTAAATGGCACAACCGGTATACATCCCCATTATGTTTAAAACGATCAGTATAGTACCTATTTAAATAAATAGTCATTTGACAAAACAACTTAGAAAATACCAATGTGTTGAAGCTATACATTAAAAAATTCATAATATTTAACCTCTTAATAGCGAATATTTAAACAACACCCAGTATAGCTTTACATAGTAATAACAATCTGTATATAGCATTAAAAATTTCATCCCATTTAACTCCTTCTAAATAACATCTTGTTAAAGAGTCTGTCACTTGGCAAACGTCAAACCTAACATGTAAGGTCCACGACTAATCACCGGCTCTGTGGGACGTAGAGTCCTATAATTATATATATATGGTGGTATACAGAATATTTTTAAAAAGAATACTTAATACATTTAGCTCGAGTTGTTGATAAGGCTCATTTGCATATCTAATGCGTATCTAATATGAATAAATTATAATTCAACTAACCAAAACCTAAAATAATATACGTTCAGTATAGTACCTATTTAAATAAATAGTCATTTGACAAAACAACTTAGAAAATACCAATATGTTAAAGACGTATTTTTAAAAAGCAATATGGTACAACCTGTATAATTTTATATCTTTTGTTAAAAATATATGTTTAAAACACTCAGTATAGTGCCTATTTAAATGAATAATTAAATAGTAATTTGCCAAAAACAACTTAAATAATACCATGGGTGTTAAAGACATTATATATATATATATATATATATATATATATATATATATATATATATATATATATATATATATATATATATATATATATATATATATATATATATATATATATATATATATATATATATATATATATATATATATATATAATACACTAAAAATTTCAACCTATTTTAAAAACCATTATGGTACAGCCCGTATAATTAAAACACCTCGTAAATAATGTTGAGAAATAAATATCAGTATAATGGAGCCTTGTATATAAAAAAACGGAAACTATCAGGGAATATGTATTAAAACAATAAATACCCCTGTATAATTATTATAATACTTTTGTATAGAGAAGTAAAAAGATGTGGTACAGAACTCTGATTGATAGAGAGCTCTTGTAAATAAAAGATTGAAAGCTCAGTAAAAATTTAATACAAAAAAAGTCCACTGCACTACCAATTGCATCAAAAACACACATGTTGAATATTACAATTATATATCTAAAAAATAAAATGGGTGGATACCCCCGCAATGTATATTAAAATATATATACTTAATACACCAATTTATCAATTAAACAAAAAACCATAAATGGGTCCGGCACAAGGGTTGACCAATACTCTACTAAAAAGCTAGTACTAAATACAGTAATATGATTTTTTCTAACGTATCATGGTGGTAAGATCTCAAATCTCAACGCCCTTACAAACTTTTTAGATCACATATTACAAAAGGTGAAAAAAATCAAAGTATTTATTTTGTCTAAGGTAAAAAAACAATACGCCTTATAAGGATTTGTAAAAATTACAAGATCAATTAACTCTTTTTTTCATAAAATTATTCTATTTTTCCTTGAAATTGCGAAAAAAAAAATAAAACACTATACCGTGAAACGTTAAATCTTAAAAAGCAAAAAACTTACCAAAAATAATGGCTGCACTTTACAACTGTAAAAAGACCATTTTCAGCGCTTGTTTTTGCTTATATATGTCGCTAAACATTGGTGGTGTTGTACTAATATTATACTTATTGTACTAAATTTATCACAGCCATAAAAATCGCGTCATATTAAAAACTTTTGGATATTTTAATAATTTCCCTGTTTATATTAAGAGGCGTAATAATACACATAAGTTTTAATAAAATATATAGTTTAGCTCATTTTTGTACTAAGAACGGTACATTTATGATGCTTGTACAAAACCAACAAAGTTATATTAATATTTTTTAATTAGAACGCTTGCTGATTGGTTAAAAGTTTGGTATTCTTCCATAGGAAACTAACGGAGTGGTGGATTTGTTTAAAAACGCACGCTGATTGGCTAAAAAAGTTTAGTATTTTTCCGTGTGAATCTAACAAAGTGTATATAATACATATATATATATATATATATATATATATATATATATATATATATATATATATATATATATATATATATATATATATATATATATATATATATATATATATAAAATATATTATTGGGGGATTTGTTTAAATACCCAGTTTTTACTTAAAAATTATTAGTTTGAGTTATTGTTTTTTTTTGTAAAAAGGGTCCACCTGTGTTCAATAAAAAAGTAAGTAGATTTTTATATTTTTAAAAGGTGTTTTCTAGTGTAAGATTTTAAAAATTCAATACTCACTAAAAGCGTTAAAAATAAACTATGACGCCCCCAAAAAATAGGCAGCATTCTAGTTTTAAAGATGACAATATATAATTTATATCATATAAAAAATTTTATAATACTAAAACTTTATAAAACATTAATTATGGAGCTCTTCAGGGAAAAATTCTACAATGCCTAATTTAAATTATAAATCAAAAACTATATATTTGATTAAGCGCAAAAACAAGCTTAAAAAAGAATTTTACCTTAAAAACAGCGGCGTAAATAATCCAAAGAGACACGTATTTAATCACAAAAGAAAACACTTCATTCACCAAAAATAACAAGACATTATTATTAAACAAAAACTATCTGATAAAAAACGTGCAAAAGTTGCATTTTCGCGTAATAATATGAATCATATAGTATACTGGAAATATTTCAATTAAGTTGAGTTGTCGTGGGGCTAACGGAAGTTATATATATGATAAGGCTTGGTAATTTAGTCTAAAAATATGGTGTTTTATCGCGGAGTATTGCACGTATTGTTAGCACTATGTTATTTATTGAAATAATTCGTTTTTAATATATAGGGTGTTATGCATTTTAATTCACATATTTTCAACAATTTCCGTTTCGATATATATAATATATATATATATATATATATATAAAAATTTATATATATATATATATATATATATATATATATATATATATATATATATATATATATATATATAATATTTTTAAATGTAAATATCTAGGTAAACCATTATTATTTAATGTAGGATAAGGATACAGGCTTTATGTTTAGGGGCCAACTGCTTCGTTTTCGGGACCTTTTTTAAATATATAATGAGTGTTACAGGGACTTAATTAAAATAAGTCTTAGTAATATACAGAGTCTTAATAAGTTATCGAGCATTTTTAGTAATTATTAGTACTTGTATACGGGGTGAATAAAAATTTTGGTAAATATATAACATGCTATAATAATTATTAGTAGTTGTAAGTCTTTAAATGATAATTTAAATATTATAACTTTTATTAGACCCCTCTATATAAATTCAAGAAAAGCTAATACATTTTTTAAAAATTTCTTATTTACTTATTTAGATTCCTACTAGTCTTAAAAGACCCAAATCTGCAATAGCCATTTCCGGTTTTGACAGGCAGAAACTAGCCTTGTTCGGTTTTAAATGAAAGGTCTTGACTTATAGATTACAAAAAAAAATTTTTAATTTAAATTTTATATTTTAACTCTTTTAATTTATAGATATTAAATATATAATTCACATTTCCTGTTGCAACTTCCGGTAGCCAGACGTGTTAAATGAAAGGGTCTTGTACATTACTTATTAGACATTTTTAGGGAACTTAAATAAAAAACATATTTATTGGTAACTCTTTATAATTTTTGAATCCATAGAAACTGTACTAGTTAACAAAGTCTTTAGCTGTTCTAATAAACCTAAATTAGGACAATTGATACCAAAGAAATTTAAATCCATTCTTCCGGACTTTATAAAATTATTGGTAAACTCATCAAATACTTAAACATTCTAAGAAAATTCCCAAAAAAGCTATTGACAGATAGAGGAAAAGAATACTATGGCAGCAGTTTGTCGCGCGCTCTAATGCAGGTGAAAAAATACGAGGATATTGAAAAAGTTTTTATTTAATAATTTTAAATTTATTATTTACAACGTCATTTAATAATATTTTTAGCTGTTCTAAGATACTTAAATTAGGACAAGAGATGCCAAAGAAATTAAGATCTATTTTTCCTGTACGTTCTAAAGACTCTGTAAATTCATTGTATTCAAAATACATTCCATTTTGTATAAAATAGATTCGGCTATTTGTATATCTAAATACACTGTCAATTTTGGAGGGAATTCCTAAAAATAATTCAGATATAATATGTGTTTCCTGAGGCCTAAATGTACATTCATTTAAGGTCCAAACCATATTTTCGTCTATAAATAAATAGGTTTTCCCCTTATTTGTATTAACAATGCCTTGTACATTGATATCAGCCGTACTAATAGCCGTTGTATAGTCTTTCTTATCAACTCAAAGGAGCCATATTTGAAAAGTACAATATATCGTCGGTAATTAAAACAATTTCACCATTAGGTCTCTCGTAAATAGCCGTTACCTTTTTAAAATCTTTTGGTAAAAGGGTAAATAATCGGTTATTAGAAACGGTTTGTTCTTAATTTCTTTGGTCTTTAAATTTAGCATCCATACATATTTTTCATAAAATATATACAACTTATTTCTTACAACTAAAAATGTCTTTAGTGTCTTAAAGTTTAAATCACACAGGTCAGGCTCTTCAGGTGTTTCAGTGGTTGTTTTTACTGCTGGTTTAACCGTTGTGGTGGTTGGTTTTTCGGTTGTTTTTACTGTGGGTTTAACCGTTGTGGTGGTGGTGGTGGTGGTGGAAGGTTTTACAGTTGTTTTTACTGTGGGATTTACAGTCTTCTTCTTTGCTCCATAAAGCCACTGAATGGCTAAAATATCGTCTTGATCAAAGCTTCCGTTAAAATTCTGTAGATACGGGTACATAATTGCAGTGTTAACAAACGAATGAGATATTCCGAGCGCGTGGCCTATTTCATGCACTAAAACAGCTAACAAACTGGCTTCACCATACTTCACGGGCCTTGTTGAATAACTCCAGCGTAATTGGTTATTTAAATGGATTTCAACCTGATGATTATCGTTGTATGGAAAATATGAATGCCCTAAAACCATTTTTGAGAATTCATATCCGCATGTAGTGTTTTTGGCCTCCATACTATGGTTTTCCCCCTTAAAAGAAATAACAATATCTGACGCTTCTATCTTAATTTCAAATACGAAGCGAATATCTGCATATTTTTCCCACGATTGGAAGGCTTTCCGGGCTATCTGTGTATATTGAGACATGAACTGTTGCGGTGGAAATATTGTCCAGGTAATAGTCTTTTTGTGCCATTTAGTTTTACCCGATGCATCAACTGTGAAATCGGCATGATCAGGTACGCCACAGCGAGGTCTTCTCATTAAGGCTAGAGTCTCAGGATTCAACGTCCCATCGCTCGGCAGCTGATAATTTTCTTGAAAGTCCATTAAAACCTCACTTATGTCAACGACATTATTATTATTAGCGGTAGTCTGATTTAAATATCCATACTTTGTAAGAAATTCAGTAGCCTCTTGCATGTCATCTGCTATAGCCGAAGCCAGAAGAAGAAGAATAAATAGACGAACCATTCTGCTCAAAGGTCTGAACAAGACTGATTAAGTTAGAACAACAGCAATCTATTTATAAAACTCTATTACACCTAATTTTTCGAGCTCCTTAAGGATGCACATTATCTCGTTCAGGTTATTGTTATTCCCGGCTTCCCTTGCAGCGTGCAACTTCCCAAAACGTTCAACCAATTCATTGACGTCACTATAATAGACAAATTCTTTAGGTTGACCTTCTTGTTTCGGACTGCTATAATAGGAAAATTCTTTAGGTTGATAAGGTTCTTCCACATGTTCTTTCACTTCCGAGTCGCAGACAATTTCTTTAGGTTGATAAGGCTCTTCCACATGTTTCGACTCTATTCTTTTAACACTGCGTTGGCGTTTTGACGCGTACGGCCTCGTAGGGGGAAACAATTTAGCAATAATATGACGATATTTATGCCCTTGCGATGCTAAAATTTTCCCATCATTTCTTTTATGGGCATTAGTCAAAAGCAAAATAATTTTATAATCTGCCAAGTCCTTAGTTGAGTACTTTGTGGGTACATCTTGTGTTAGCAAGTTAAATAATCCTTCTCTTAAGAGAAACTTATTATCACGAACCAACAAATGACTTCCAATAATTTCAATATCAGTATCTCCAATTAGAAATTTTTCACCCGCTCTTCTTATACCATATTTGGTGTTTGATACTTCAAGAAGGGAATGTTTCAATTTTTGTAGCGTCCATCTTCTATGGAGGTTGTTTACATACTAAGCTTATACGTTAAAGTTACTATATTTATTAACTTATCGGACAGAGACCGAACGCTAACCGGAACGGACGTAGACGAACCGGACACCCTTAGGACAGACACCGGACAGCTTTAACGGTCTGTACAACCTTGTTCCGTTTTATCTGTTTCATTCAACCTGTTCAATCAATCTGTCCCGTTCCAGCAGATCGTTACACAATCAACTAAGCGTAGAATAATTAAGCTTTACATAGTATCCTATTTCCAATTTTAACCTTCTCTTCTTAGGCCATTAGGGAATATTAATTTTGTAGTCCATCTTCATGAGAATACTTATACGTTAAAGTCACTATATTTATTATGAAGCCAAACACTAACCAAATAACAGAACTAAGCAAACACCATTAGACACCATTAGAACAGCTACAAAAAGCTCAAACGGTCTGTACAACCTGTTCCGTTTTATCTGTTTCATTCGTTTTTTATACCGATCACTTCTAATAATAGTGGATAAGTAAACGTGAAAAAAACAAAGATCTTGTCGTTTTGATTATCGGATTAAAAAATGTATGTTACTCTGTATTCCACCATATAACCTGATACAGGGTCAACACTGATATTTTCGTGTCAATTCCCAAAATTAAGGTAAACGGTAAACATGTATTTCTATTGTAGAAATATGTTTTCAATCGATTGATGAATCAGTTTTTATAATTTAGCAGTTTCAAAACCACTTTCGAGCTCTTTGACTGTTTGACTAATACTAAAATAAAGTGACAAGTTGACCCATGTTATATATACAAACCGGAAAATGGTGAGGGTAACTATTGTCTTAGATTTCTTAGAATAAGATCACACTTTCTTCGCCTTTTTCAATCACTATTGTATTAGTTGTTTTACCAAAAGTACTACTCCTAGTAGCAATTTTGCCAGCGAGAACGGGTATTTTTTAGGTTGTAAATTACCAATCAGCGTTCTCCATCATCCCGATATTTAAACAATCAGCATTTTTGGTAAGAATTATAAATTTTTTGTTTTTTAAAACTGGTAACTATATCTACCAGTTTTGTACCCAATCAGCATATTTAATATAATTTCTGAACATGTCTAATTTTGAACCGCTCTTTAACATAAACAACCGAGGTTAAGAAGTAGTACCAACGTATCAATCTTTTAATATAATATTGATAATATTAAGTATCTAGTATTTTACCATCAATCCCTTTTTATTATACCTATTTAAATAATTCTTTTTTTATTCTACTAAATTCTAGACTTATAAAAAATAAGCTAATATTGATAAATAAGTTGTTAGTAAGGTTTATGGGGTATATACAGTTTTAATTAACAAGTAAAAATTGACAAATGAGATGTGTAAATAATTATGGGTATACAAGGTGTTACGAAAATATTAAATAGACTGAATGTCTTTAACGGTTACACCATGCTTAAATAAATCACAAAGAGGTGTTATTTCTTCGTTTATTAACAATATTTATTATACAATACTTGTACTAAATTTACATATTAGATACTTCTTCCACAACACTTTTTCATTTCTTGGCAGCTGCTGCTCCTCCCAACTTACAAACTTGAAGTTTGAGATATAATATTCTGTCTAATACCCATCCGTCTTCTGTTTCTGCCTTATTAAGTAGTATAGATTAAACTAGATTGTTCGATTGCCATACCTCTACATAGTCTGAACTGAACGATTTAATGTCTTTAATTTTGGCGAATAAGTAAAGACCATAAAGTTCCATGTTAACTTTTAAATAAGTACACTCCTGAAGTGAATCTTTTAAAAGTGCTATAACATTGCATTTCAGGTCTTTGAAATACTCCTCAACATCAATATATTTTGAAGTTAACTGATAGTCAACAATTCTCTTCTTGAAAGCACTTCTCACTAGTTTAATTCTTGACGTAGCAGTTTCCTTAATTATTTCACAGTGCTCAGCCATAGTTGATGTTGTCGGTGTAAACTCTGATTGTCGACTAATTTAAAACAACTTTACCTTGATTTTTATAGTTGGAGAATCCAACTTACGCCTATATGTTTTTGTTACAGTTGTAGAAGTATTTTGGGAACGTCTGTGATTGGTCAACAGCAACGAGCCCAGCCGATCATTCCCGAAGAATCACGAAGCATTCTTGCTCTGTATATATAAATAGGAAGCCTTTCTAGCTTTCCTCTCATTCTGTTCTTGACAGTCAAACTGTACAGACCTGTTTGTGCTCTCTCTCCCTTGTGAGATTTCAATATAAATAGGAAGCCTTTCTAGCTTTCCATTCATTCTGCTCTTGACAGTCAAACTGTTCAGACCTGTTTGTGCTCTCTCTCCCTTGTGAGATTTCAATATAAATAGGAAGCCTTTCTAGCTTTCCTCTCATTCTTCTTGACAGTCAAACTGTATTTTTTCAGCACCCTGTGGTTTAAATAAATAGAACCTTCAGCTTTCATTCATTCGCTCTTGACAGTCAAACTGTTCAGACCTGTTTGTGCTCTCTTCTCTTGTGTGTGTGTGAATTCAAAATGGAAAAGTTTTTAATAACCAAAGATACTACTCGCAAGGTAAGTAAATTTAACCTAACGCGTCGTACCATAGATTTTAAAATAAGACCGCTCCTTCGATGCTGACCCTTTAGCCTGGGTAAGAGACGGTCTTAAAGAGATCGTTACAAAAGCATCGGAAGGGTAGAACCAAACGATAAACGGTTACTTTTGTTGAGAGTTTAGTCTGGTGAGGTGGATACCTTTTAAGAGGCTTCACCGTAAATTTGAGATATTGGGACATGGTTGCTCGTGTACCAATCGAATTCCTCAGGGCTAGACACGGAAACCTTTTGCATCAGTGCTACATCTGTTAAATTGCCTAATGGTACCGGCAGAGTAAATAAGTACAATACCTTTGATGAAGAATGTATTAAAAGAAAAGGTATCGTAATAATTAACAACAAGGACAACCTATGTCTGGCACGAGCTATTGTGGTGGCTAAGGCATATGCTGACAACGCCCCCGATAAGAGAAAAGTCTGTAAAATTGAGAAAGTACAGCTCGAGAAGGCGAAAGAGCTATTGGAGCATGTTGGCATAGATTTATCCGAGGGCGGTGGAATACCCGAATTGGAGAAATTTCAAGAACATTTAGCTGATTATTCTATAACTGTTTACGAATATAATACAAAAGGGAGGAGTGTTATTTATAAAGGGGTTGGTGGTGGACCAAAGAAAATTAATTTACTTTATGATAATAACCACTATAATGTTATTACTTCTTTAACTTCGGCCTTTGTATGTAGATATTATTGCGAGAGTTGTCATGTGCCTTATGATCATAGACAGGATCATAGATGTGTCGAAAAATGTCCTGGTTGTGAGCAATCTCCCCCTTGCTCCGTAGAACAGAAAATTCAATGTGAGAGTGTTTCGATAAACATAAGGTACATGATGTATGTAGCAGGATTGCTGCTTGCAAGACGTGTTTGAAAACGTTTCAGCAAAAACGTCAACATACTTGCGGGAGATATTTTGTAAAGTATGTAATAAACATGTACCTTCGCCACACGACTGTTTTATGCCAGTAGATACACGTAAACCTACGATGGCTGGAACCCTGTTTGTATTTTACGACCTGGAATGTACACAGGAAACTCCCATGGACGATGGTTCTCTTCTCCATAAACCAAACCTATGTGTTTACCGACAACATTGTGAAAAATGTATAGGTACTGACATATGGTTGTGTGATTGTGGTTTACGTCAACAAGTTTTAAAAATAGATCCCGTAAACCGGTTTATGGAGTACATAATGAACCAAAGAAAGCAGTTTAAGAAAATAGTTGTAATAGGACACGCTGGAGGCCTCTATGATAACCAGTTCATGTTAAATTATATTTTAACAAATACAAAGGTTAAACCAGAACTAATTACTAGAGGTACAAAACTGCTTTTAATGAGAGTCGATAACGTAGATTTTATCGATTCTCTCAACTATTTCCCCATGCCTCTAGCGAAACTGCCAAAAGCTTTTGGATTAAAAAATATTAAAAAAGGATATTTTCCCCACCTGTTTAATAAAAGAGAAAATTGGGATTATATTGGTCCATTACCGCCTCTTAAATACTACGACCCAGAGAGTCTGAAATACACTCCATCCCTTGAAGAAGGCAAAGATGCTAAAAGCGAATTAATAGCTTGGCATACAAAACTTTCAAACGAAGGCTATGTCTTTGATTTTAAAAAAGAAATTGTTTCCTACTGTATATCTGACGTAGACATACTTTCCCAGGCATGTCTTAAATTTCGCGAGCTTATGTTAAAAGAAGGAGGCGTAGATCCTTTTACAGAAGCAATTACCTTACCGGGGCTTGTAATAAGATCTTTAGAAGAAACTATCTTAAACCTAACACCGTAGGGCTCGTTCCTAAAAACGGTTATAGATGTAGAGATCTACAATCCAAAATTGCGATTCAGTGGCTTCTATGGGAGGAAAAATGTAGAGGGGTTAAAATTGAACAGGCATTTAGAGGTCGAGAGACAGTCGTATGTGGCGTTAAAGTTGATGGCTATTGTAGAGAAACTAAAGAAATTTTTGAATTCCAAGGTTGCTATTATCACGGATGCCCAAAATGTATAAAGTTCGGTAGAAATGACCCTTTGTACGATGATCCCTCGACAACGGCAGAGTCCCGATATGAATCGACTTTGCTTAAAACAGAAAGACTTAAGAGGTTTTGGCTATACAGTAATAGAGAAATGGGAATGTGAATTCAGAAAGGAAATATTAGAAAACCCCAATATTATAGATTCTAACAGTTTAAATTTAACACCATTGGAACCTCGAGACGCCTTTTACGGGGGCCGTACAGATGCCACAAAATTATATTATTCATGTAAGGAGGGGGAGAAAATTTGTTATGCTGACGTTTGTTCTCTATATCCGTGGGTGAACAAATACGGGAAATATCCGATCGGTCATCCAGAGGTCCTTGTTGGTGAAGAATGTAGCTCTGTTGATTTGAGAACCACCGACGGTTTAATAAAATGTAAAATTCTTCCTCCTACCAATCTCTATCACCCGGTATTACCAATAAAACATGACAATAAACTTTTATTCCCTCTTTGTTTTGAATGTTGTAAGGATTATTCTTCTGAGGAATGTTTACACTCGGACGAAGAACGGTCTTTATCAGGTACCTGGGTGATCGATGAAGTATTGAAGGCTTTAGAAAAAGGATATAAGACTTATGGAAATTTTCGAAATTTGGAAATATAAGGTCGAACAATACGACCCAGTGTCGAAAACCGGTGGTTTGTTTTCAGAATATATTTCCAATTTTTTGAAAATAAAACAGCAAGCCTCTGGGTGGCCCTGTCAGTCTGAAGAAGATAAGATCAAATACATAGAGGAGTATTTCAATAGAGAAGGGGTACAATTATGCTTCGATGAAATAGAATTGAATCCTGGTTGTAGACAGATAGGTAAATCTGTCATTACTAGCTTTTGGGGAAAATTGGGTCAAAGAGAAAACCAGGATAAGACCTCTATAGTAACAGACACGGGTGAATTCTTTGATGTTTTATCGAAACCTTTTATAGAGGTAAATGCTATTCACCCTGTCAATGAAGACGTTTTACTGGTAAACTGGAGATATAAACACGAAGCATATAACCCTCTCCCTACGGTGAACGTTGTGTTGGCTGCCTTCACTACTGCACAAGCTCGTTTAAAATTATATTCATATTTGGAAAAGTTAGATCACAGAGTATTGTACCACGATACTGATTCTGTCATCTACGTTTCACGACCGGGTCAGTACGAGGTCCCTGTCGGTACCTTTTTAGGCGAAATGACTGATGAGTTAGCTGATTATGGAGAAGGTAGTTTTATAACCCATTTCGTGTCTGGAGGACCTAAATTATATGCTTATAGGATATACTCTACAGATAAAGACAAACATCTGGACATAATTAAAGCCAAGGGCATAACCCTTAATTATAAAACTCAAAAACAGGTTAATTTTGAAAAATTAAGGGATATGATCCTAAATGAGGCTCCTGAGGAATACATAACGACCAACAATATTTTACGGACTCGCCTCCACGAAGTTGTTACCAGACCTGTAACTAAAGTTTTTCGAACGAATTTTTGTAAAAGAAAACGTATTGAAAATTTTGATTCTGTGCCTTATGGTTATAAAAAGGCTAAAACTTGCGAGTAGTATTTCTGTATGTTTAGTATGTAAGATCCGAATCCTGTCCCTCCTTTGCTTTATAAATGTAAAAAAGGGTGTTTTAAAGCTGGTAAGAAGGACATCTCCTAATTAACTTTAGGAATCTGTATGTCCCCTCCTCTTAAAGTATGAATTATACCTCCCACTTAATTGTGGGAAACTGTGTATAAACGCTTTTTCAAGATATGAATTATACCTCCTACTTAACTGCAGGAATTTGTGTATAAACGTCTTGATCTGTGTGCTTGTAACCCTGTTTACATAACTACCTTCCTAGAATCCTTTTTTCCCCTTCCTTCCCTTCCCGACAGAAGAAAGCCGACACCTTCTCGTGGTTTCTGTTGTTATTCAACCAAGATCGGCAGTCCTTTTTCCCTTGTTTTTTCAAATACCTGTTTTAAGTCTTATGTTTTGAACTTATTTTTATGTAGAGGACCACAAATATATATAATATATATATATATATATATATATATATATATATATATATATATATATATAATATATATATATATATATATATATAATATATATATATATATATATATATATATATATTTTGTTGGACAGCATATTTTTAACTTTTTGAATAATTATATGTTTGCGTAGAAACAGTTTTAAAATTCATTATATTTTTAGTCAAACACTTGTATTATTTTTAGTATTTAAAACTGCTAAAGTGAAAGCTTGTTTTGTTTCATACTATTTTATTTGACTAATATCGTTTGGTTTTTGGACATATTTTTTAAATATAGTTACCTATTACTTAATATTAACTATATTTACACCTTACCTTTCTTTATGTTTTTAGTCAAAACATTTTGTTTTATTTAGGTTTTAAACAACCGATGTATAGAGAATGATGTTTATTTTCCTACTATCTCGAATATCTAACAGTGTTTTTAAACAAATACTTGTTGCTTATCATATGTTTTTTATAACCGAATTTTAAACATATAACCTTACTTTAGTGTTTTAAATATACATAAACTATCACTATTTAATACTATACATTTGCTGCTAAGTGTTAAAATCCTAATTTTTATAATCTTATTTTTATTCAAGTTTATAATATTAACATATATTTTATTATACACCTTATATTTATACTAACTTGTGCACAAATATTTTAAATCATACACTCCTAATTTATTATAAGTTTTATCAATATTTTTAACATTTACTTTTAATAGGTTTCACGATATTTTTTATATAATTTTGCCGAAACAGTTTACTTCTTGATTTTGTTAGTTTTTGTATGGTTTCTTGGTGATTGTTAAAATTGAAATTAGGAAGATATCGAAATAAATTCGATACCTATATATTATTTCTAATACTCATCAAAGCTCTGGTATGATCTATGACGTTATAGAGTATAGACCTGTTGAGTTTTCAGTAAACCTTTATAACAACTCCAACTGGAACAACTGTTACCCGAACACATTTTGGAAAACTGGAACACTGGAACAAGTGGAACAACTGGAACAACTGGAACCAGGTTCAGGTTCGCCAGGTTCAGGTTGTTCAGAATCACCAAGGTTGATTAGTTTTCTATAACCATGGATCTTAACAAGTTAGACAAGGATGTTAAGCGTAGAATAATTGAAGCTGCAACTGAGTTAAATATATACATTTACGAAGTGTGCACAACCTAATTTTTACTCAATCCTCTATTTTTATTCAAGTTTATCAATATTTTTAGACAGGTTATATTTTAGGTTCACCGTGTATATTTTTCAGTACTAACTTTGTGCGCAAACTATTTTTACTCAATCCTCCATTTCACATTAAGGTAAATAATCAGTCAATTTCAAAATCGTTAGACGTAGATATGAGTTTTTGCATTTAGGTAAATAATTCTACCAACTCTGGTAAACACTTTGTATATTTTTTAGACCTTTTCAGCTCATAAGATGTAAATATGAGGTTTTGCATTTATGCTATCTGTTGGATCTTTTTTTACTTCAAAAAATACCTATTTTTATATATTTTCTACAGCCTATTTTCGACCAAATATTTTGGATATATTTTAAAACACAAATAAATATTAATAATCGTCCTAGTTGAAATACGTTTACTATTGTCTTTTACGTCACGCCTTTGGACTTATTCAAATACCTATTTTTATATATTTTTTACCTCTTTTGATATATAAATATATATATATATATATATATATATATATATATATATATATATATATATATATATATATATATATATATATATATATATATATATATATATATATATATATATATATTTTTTACACCACACATAAATATTAAGACCAATTGATTGGTATAATATGTTTTTTTGTACGACGATGTAATCGTCCTAGTTAAAATCCGTTTGCTACTGTCTTTTTGACTTTGACTCCATAGACATTTAGCTTAACATTGACAATAAAATTCCTGTAGAATAGCTTCTGTAATAAGCCTCCTAATATGTAGGCAACCAACGAGGGACTATTCTCCAACAGATGGCGCCACAAAGCTCAATTTTCAAATTTTTTAGTTGATATCAGTTAGCCTTATGCTGTTTTTTCTTTCTTTCACGTTTGGATATATTGTTTTATCAAACACATTATTTTTAAGCTCTATTACTCTTATTTTTCCTTAAATAAGGGTTTGTTTTGCTTTAGTTCATTTTAGTCATCTATCTATCTCTCTCTTTCACATATTATGTGTGTGTAAAATTTTATTATTTAATAAAGCATAAATAACACCTAACAAATAGAAATTATCATCTTTTTTTGTGGTTTTACATCCTGGCTAGTCTCTGGAAAATATCAAAACAAATACATTCTAATTTTAGTGTAGATTTCAACTCGTTCGTGTTATAGCGTTTATCAAAGATCTATACATATTCTAATAGAAGGCTTTTATTATATATTATTTTGTTTTTTTCTCAAATAATATATATAAACACCTAATATTGGGGTATTTTTCATCGAGCAGCGATAGTGTGTGTTTTTTTGTGTTGAATAATTTACCTGATTTTGTGTTTGGATTATATATATTATACATTGTTGCTGCTTGCTGCTGCAAAGGTAATTCAGTTTATTTTAGTTAAATTTAAAATATTTAGGTTTTTTCACGCTCCACAATATCTCTCTCTCACTCTCGTTTTTAGGACATGTTTTTTAAATATCTTTACTGTTATATATATTTTTTCAAAACTAGTTTATTCGTCCATTTTTTTTGTAAATTCGCTCTTGCATATTTTTAACCGCTAAATGCTTTTTCTTTTTAGACAGAATGTCAGCTTGCAGATAACCGATAATCTGTTAAAATTACTTGTAATGTACTATACAGAATGTTTTATTTGTTATGTTAACTATCAATGTTCTAGAAATTTATTATTCAAAAACAACGTGAGAGAGATCAAAAAATATTTTTTGGAATTTTCGTTGGATAGTGATTATCTTTTGTTATTTTCATTATGGCGTGAGAATGTGAAGGGTGAGAACCTGTTAACTTGTTTTTCTTGTATGTTGTTTATCATTCAGGAATTTTATTTGGTAAATAATATTTTTCATATCAATTTTGTTATTTTCATTATAGTGGTGTGTGTGACCATACTAACCTTGTTTTTTTTCACTGGAAATATATGTTTGTGTTTATTATTTCCACTGAGATATATTATGTTTTGGCAAATTCAAGAAACAAATTGTTTATTATTATATGCTTGTGTTATATTGTTTTTTATACCAACGCGCTAGTTTTTTGTTTTTAGACAGTTTTTCGGAAATTATACAAATGTCATTTACTTTCATTATAGGCAATATACAGTAAAGCGCACCGTACTGCGAACATAGGAGGCTCCTGGATGATTTTGGATGTACCCAATTCTAAAATACCAATAATAATTTTTTGTCTCGTTTCCTCACGTGGCTCATTTTTAGTTGGGACTGGTGGGGAGTACGGTGATAAATTCGGAAGAGTTATCTGCCCAGTTTAGTTGTGTACTACGTTTTTATTTTCAGTAAGAATATGCAGTGTTTATAGGCAAGTAGCAGGAGCTCGCTAGCATCAACCGTCTTCGATCGGATTTCTTATCAGCCATACATTTAAAATTGGTTGCTTACGAAACCGCAATGTTTGCTACGGTTTTAAGAACCAAACAGTTTTTCCCAATAAAATAAAAGAATTTTCTTAAATAAATAATGAAACGTTAAAGATATTAAAAAAAATAAATTAATGTGCATTCATAGAATAAAAAAAAATAAAAACTCTTTCAAATTTTTGAAGATGATCAAATAAACCACCTTCCTGGGCCAAACAATAACCAAGATTGTCATAAAAACACCTTCTGACACTTGCTAGAATGGTAAGGGTGATAATCCTAAAAGAATTCTTAATTTGTAATTGCAATTGTAGATTATTAGCCCTATTCTCCTGGAAACCACAAATTTGTGATTTTACGTGACCCCAGAGAAAAAAATCGTTGAGTGAGACCATGAAGAACAATGTTTTTTATAAAATTTTTATTGTTATTTTTCATTTCCATTACAGTTTCACAAAATTGCATTCGTCTAAAATGATCATCAGGGAAAATTTCATGGGTTTTTCTTACTTTGTAGGACCGGTATCCATTTTTTTCAGCACTCTTCCCACTGATTTTTTGCTCAAATTAACCTGTTGTGCAATTGTATTAATAATATTGTAGAATTTTCAATAACACTTGCCACTACCATAATTTCCTTAATTTCTCTTTCGTTGTTTTCTTCTGGTGTACTATCATGTTTATGTTTTCTTGGAGTTAAACAACCAAATGTCAGAAAGTTTTTAATGACTCGGTGAATAGTGAAAATCGTGGAGTAAGCCTGGTTGGAAATAAATTAATAAATTATTCCCTAATTCCCCTATAAGGATTTCCACGGTGATACCATTTAATAATTTTATTTTTTGTTCCAGTTTGTAAACATCCATTATTAATAATTATTATTTTATTAAAAAAAACTTTTTGGTCGCAAATAATCGACACCGTACAACTATAGCTGTCGAGGGTTCGATAGTAAAGAATTATTTCTTAAATAAACTTATTGAATTGATCGCTTGGCCGGCCGACGCGCGCTTATAAATTATTGTTTGCCGAAAAATTATTGATCGATAAGCAATGCGTGCGGCGTTTTAAGGTACATCCAAAATTGTCCAGGTTCGTCCTATGTTCGCAGTGCTCTGCGCTTTACTGTATGTAGATTTTAATGCTGGACATTTAATGATAGATCATTTTGATATATATAAAGAATTTTGTTAGAAAATAGCTTTTAATACAGAGTGTTGCAACTTGTATCTTTTATAATATTGGGGTTTTTTTTTTTGGTAAAATGACTATTTATTCGACAATAGACAGAATGTTTTTAATTACAATTTTAGTAAAAATGACTAATTATTCGGCATTATACAGGATGTTTTTTTTATTTGCTGTCTTTACACCATGTTAGAAACATCTTTTTAATACAGAGTTTTACAAAACTGTAGTCTTATATTGGTAAAAATAACTAATTATTCGACACTATACAGAGTGTTTTAAATATATATGTGAGGTTTTTAATAGTTTAATGGGGTGTAAACTGTATTATACAACAACAACAAGAGATGCTCCACTAATCGGGCACTAAGTTTTGACCTTTGAGATCTTTCCTGTTAGTAACATAACCCTGCTTTTATAGTTTGGCGTTGTTTTTTTCAAGAGAACCATTATTACTTTTGTTATCTGACATGAACATCAGCTTCTTCAAATCTTAAATATAATTTATACAGGCTGTTTTGCAAAGTGCACTTTGAACCGCTACAGTATGTTTAACAAAGTAAGCTTTTGAACCGCTAATATGTAAACTGTAGATTTTTGACGTTTGACATTTGGCCGCCAGTATTTTTTTTTTAGTGTATGTACAATACTCTAAAATATACCCCGCCCAAGATTCCTAAATTTTCTAAGTCACATGGGTTTTAACATTTGACGTTTGACAGATTGACCACATCCTATGCGACCTTCTCTCTCTCTATTTTTAGACATTAAAATTATCTAGTATTGCTTCGGTCCTATTTTAATCAGACCGTCTGAAGCTCCCTGACGTATATTTTTTTAATACACAATTTTACGCATTAATATTTAATATCCCCGGCGGCCTCAAGGTTTAGGCGTTGTCCCCACATAATATGTCATAGAAACTGTTCCTGGTTCAAGTCCCTGCACACAGACTTTTTTATTTAAATATTTACAACAGGGCACTGATGACATCACAACATGAATAGGATTGACAGCTGATAGTTGACGTAATACCTTAAATTATAGATGGCCCAAGATTCCTAACTTATCCAAGTCACATGGTTTTGACATATGACGTTTGACAGGTTGACCACGCCCTAAATATACGTAGCACAAGATTCCTAATTATTTGCACATGCGCAATACTCTAAAATATTACAAACCTAAGATTCCTAAATAGTGACGTCATGGACCGGAAGTCGGCCTGTCTGCCAGAGGTGGCGTAACGTCTACTCAGGAGAACTAATTTTTTTAATTTTATTTACAGAACCATCAACGTCTACCACGCAGCATTGTAGGGTGTGCCCGCTAGCCGTTGGTCTAGGCATTTGCGCACCTTACGTCATCGTTCCAATTGTTGCGTGGAGCAGGAGGAAGGAGTAGAATTAGTAAAAACAGCTTTTAGATGTCGGATTGCTACATACCGATTATCAGCGAAGGAGACCCCTACCAACGTGAAGAGTTATTTAGCACAATTTAGAAACAAATTCGTCAAGTTGGTAGGGGATAATCTGCATAGATTCCAACACCTGAAAGTGGGTATGGAACTCTTCGGTCGCTTCCTTCTGCAAACCAAAGAGACTTCAGAGATCAAGTCGTTTAATTCCAAATTCCGACTGGTGAGTGAGGGAACCCATTTGGAGGAGCTGTTCGACCAGTTTTCTGCAATCCTTGATAAAAAGACTACGGAGCTTGCAGAAAAAGATAGTGGTGAGTAATCTTATTATTAGCGCATTAACAAGCTTTAACTCGCACACAATCTCATGACTCATTTGTTGATTTTAGTGTTATGATTCATCATTTATTTACAGGTTTTAGCTATTTATTTACAGGTTTTAACTCGTTTAAACAAGTATTTCAACAAATTTTTCTTTTTACAGGTTGGGCCTTGGAACAGCTCCTCCATTTAGAAATTAGTATTAATAAGATCAACCCTATTAAGGCATCGTCTTATCTACCGCTACCCAAGGAGATTAAGGCGAAAAAAGCTATAGTCAACATTCAAAACGCAGACGAGAATTGTTTCATGTGGTCAGTCTTAGCAGGCTTGCATAAAGATGAGGTAAATCGCGATCGCGAGCGTATTTCACACTACCAGAAGTATGCCCACGAGCTGGATTTTACAGGTATGGAATTTCCAATCAAACTTATCGAAATTTCTAAATTTGAGCAGCTCAATAATATTTCTATCAACGTTTACAGACTTGATAGAACGTATGAAGATGGTAGAAATATTATTGAAGTTGTTGGTCCTTTATATTTTACTAAATCTCGAAAGGCGAAACATGTTAACTTATTACTCATTAGCGATGATTTTGGCAATCAACACTATTGTTTAATAACTAGCATGTCTCGCCTGATCTCAAGTCAATTATCTACACGTTGTGGTACAAAGTATTTATGTGATGGATGTTTATCATACTTTTATTCTGGGCAAAAATTAAAAGCTCATCAAGAGCATGATTGCGGTCACGTGTTAGCTAAAGTTCCGACAACTAATTTAAAGAAAAATAAATATGGCGAAGAGGTCCCTGAGAATTTGCTTAAATTTACGGAATTTGAAAATAAATTAAAAGTACCTTTTGTTGTCTACGCCGACTTTGAGACAATCCTTGAACCCTTAGATACTACTACAGAGGAAAAGGAGTTGGATCCTGAAATGTCCTATACTGTTAAAACGCACAAACATATTCCTTACTCTTTTGCTTACTATATTAAATGTGATTTCGATGACGCTCATTCTATTTTCAAGAGCTTTAGGGGCCATGACGCGCATAAAATATTCGTAAATTGGTTAGAAACCGATTGCAAGTCGATTTATAACCAATTTTTGAAAAATATTGTACCAATGGCTCCTTTAACTCTCGAACAAGAGAATGAGTTTTGCGAAGCATCTAACTGCCATATTTGCGAAAAACCGTTTAGTGTAGAAGAGGAGAGAGTTAGGGATCACTGCCATCTAACGGAACAATTTCGAGGTGCAGCTCACTCTGTATGCAATCTTAATTACAAAGTCCAAACCTTTATCCCTATATTTTTCCACAACATGTCTGGTTTTGATGCCCACCTGTTCGTCAAAGAGTTGGCTCTTGCGCAGGAAAGAGTCGATGTTATCCCTCAAAATAAGCAGAGGTATATTTCTTTTACCAAACATATTTTGGTGGATAATATCGAAAACAATGAAGGTAGACAGCAGCAGGTATTTTTAAAGTTAAGATTTTTAGATAGTTTTCGTTTTATGGCAACAAACCTAGATAAATTAAGTAAAAATTTAAAATCAGAACAATGTCGCGAAGTTAGGAAATATTTCCCTGACGAAGAAAAATTTCAGCTCATTCGACAGAAGGGTGTTTTCCCATATTCTTACGTGGATTCATTTTCAAAATTTGATGATGATAAGATCCCATCACAAGATGACTTTTATAATGAGCTCAAGGACGAGCATATCACTGATGATGATTATAAGCGTGCTATAGCTGTATGGAACTTGTTTAAATGTCAAACTTTAGGCCATTATTCAGACATATATTTAAAATCCGACGTTTTATTGTTAGCAGATGTTTTTGAAAACTTTAAAGAAGTGTGTCTAGCTACATATAAGCTAGATCCAGCGGCCTTCTATACAGCGCCTGGATTGTCGATGACGAGCGCCCTAAAATCGACTAAAATCGAGCTGGAGCTACTTACAGATCTAGAGATGATACACTTCTTTAAGCACGGTATTCGCGGAGGAGTTAGACAGTGTAGTGTAAGGAAAGCAGTCGCGAATAATAAATTTATCCCTAATTACGACGCTTCTAAACCTTCCTCCTACATTATGTACTTGGATGCTACCAATTTATACGGGGCAGCCATGTCTCAATATTTACCAACTGGTGACTTTAAGTGGTTGACCGATTCGGAAATTTTAGATTATATGAATATCGCGAAAGATTCAAATACCGGATACATTTTGAAAGTTGATTTAGAGTATCCGGAAGAACTCCATTACGCGCACAACGAACTACCCTTTTTCCCACAATCCATGCCGTCGCCAGAAGCCAAAGTCAAAATTAATAAATTAATCCCAAGTTTGGAAAATAAATCAAAATATATTATACATTATCAAAATTTGCGTCAATGTTTGGACCATGGGCTTAAGCTCACAAAAATTCACCGCGTACTAAGTTTCGATCAATCTCCCTGGCTAAAGTTATATATCAACTTAAACACGGCAAAGCGTAATATGACTAAAAATAAGTTTGGAAAAGATTTTTTTAAACTTATGAATAATGCTGTGTTTGGTAAGACAATGGAAAACGTGGAGAAAAGAGTAGACTTAAAACTTGTCACCCACTGGGAAAATATTGGTAGGAAGTTAGGTGCAGAAGCGTTGATGTCGAAGCCGCATTTTAAAGATATTTCTATTTTTAGCGAAAATTTGGCCGCTATTCAGATGCGCAAACAAAAAGTCGTATATAATAAACCAATTTATGCTGGGTTTAGCATTATGGAAATTTCCAAGACCATTATGTATGACTTTTTGTATGGGTATATTAAACCTAAATACGGGAATAATGCTACCTTACTCTATACTGATACTGACTCCCTAATTTTACATGTAACTACCGAAAATTTCTATAATGATATGAGCGAAAATTTAGACAGGTTTGATACATCTAATTACTCGCAGAATAACCCACATAACGTTCCTGTAAATTTATCAGTCTTGGGGCGCATGAAGGATGAATATGCAGGTAAAATTGTGTGGGGGTTCTATGGAACTGGGGCGAAAGCATATTGCGTAAATGTAGAGGGTGAGTTAACAAAGAAGGCTAAAGGCGTTCCCGACCACGTCACCAAAAAACAGCTAAGTCTTGAGGATTATAAGACAGCGGTTGACGTGGAAGGTTCGCAAATATACCGGAAAATGTTAACTTTCCGTTCGAAATTACACGATATGTATGTCGAACTTAAAAATAAGGTGGCGCTCTCTTACGCGGACGACAAGCGCTTTATTATACCCGACCAAGAGTACACGCTTGCTTGGGGTCATAGAGATCTGGCATTATATAAGGAATCATTGGAGATTCCATAGTTAAGACTGATTACAGGTAGCTATTTTTTATTTCAATCTCCTTTGGTAGCTATGCCTTAATAGGGTTATTAGTTAGGTTATTGTAATATTAGCCAATTTATTATATTTATTTTTAGATAATTTATTATTTTTAGGTAATTTATTATATTTATTTTAAAGTTAAGATTAGTTTTAGACTTATAACTATGGTTTGATACTTATATATCTTATGTTGTTTGAAACTTATATACTTCATGTTTTAAACTTATGTTTGAACCTAACACCTAACCATGTATTTTATGTTTTAATGTTTAAACATACCATGTATTTTATGTATTTGATGTATTTAATATTTAAACATACCATGTATTTTATGTATTTGATGTATTTAATGTTTAAACATACCATGTATTTTATGTATTTGATGTTTACACATACCATGTATTTTATGTTTGTTGAATGTTTTTCTACTATACATAATAAAAATCATTATCAAAATTGTTTGTTTTATTTCAATACTTAGGAATAAATATTAGGATTATAGTTTAATTAAATTTAGGTTAGGGGATAAAAAAACAGAAAATAGTATTAAAATTCTTTATTTAAATCATACAATTCATGTACATGCGATTTAATCAATAATAATTCTATAGAATCTAAGTACAGAACGGATTCTTCAAGATTGCCAATAGTCATCTCACGGCTTTCCTCTTTAAACCAATAATTGATATCGTTCTCTCCAATGATTGTGTGTGGATCACACCAACCGCTGTGCACATGGATTAGAAATATGATTAAAAACTCAGCAAATTCTTCTCAAGTAAAAACGAAAGAATAATCTTCATTATATAGCAGGCGTACTTCATACTGATGAAACTCTATCTTAATGGCGTCACTAATTTCATAAATTCGGACTGGGACAAGCCTGTTTGGTGCTGTTGCTGCTGCCGCTGTACCGCTTCTTGAAGGATTTGTAAATACATCTTCCCACTCTATTATAACTTTAAATTTTTAAAAGCTTTCAACAACAACTTTTTATCTTGATAAAATTCAATACTTTTCTTTACTTTGTTGAGGTTATGTAAATGATTTTCTAACCTAACTTTTAACTCAGCTGTCTTAGACATGTGCACACACCTCGAAGGATGGATGATTAATGAACGTAGGGAAGCTAGAAGGTAGGTTTAAAAATTCAAATTATTATTAATCATAATTTATTTGCGGTAAAAGACTTACAATATACAATACAATAAAGAGGCATTTCTAACGCTACATACACACATTGAGAAACTATGAAATCTACAATTACTTTGTCCTATATCTAATTTCGGAACAATGCCGGAAACAAATTCTAAATTAACAATATTTGGTATTTATATTCTAAACTAATTCATCTTGGTAAATATTTTAACTAGAAAATCTTCTTTCACACGTCCTTTAACATATATAGTGTCGACATCTCGGAGGGCTTCATAGAGTATGGAATAAATTTATTCATAACGGGTTTCTCCACAGCCATAGGGGATTCTATGATGATTTTCAGAAAGATACTTTATTTGACGTTGATGGTTAAAACTCAGCTCATGAAACGGTGTGGTTGGTTTAAAAACATAGCTCAACATTTTACATCCATCGTAGATTGCAAGTTCTTTAACAGTAAATTCAGGAATGCAATAGCCTTGAACATCAACTACAGCGAACTTCATGTCTTGGCGGTTGTTAAAGTACTGACTAAGAGAGAGGTTTTAGGCGTTAATTTATTGAAGCTCTCTCACAATGCCAGTTAATGCTTGATATTCTAGCACACAATCGCGAATAATAATACAGAATGCGCGAGTGTCATCGGCAAAGTTTTCGGAACTTTGAAACTCTAATTTGACATCAATATTAGAGGCTTTTATGGCCTCATTTTGCTTGGAGCAATCAATTACAAATAATGCACGTTCGTCAAATTCTACAAATTTTATTAGTGGTTCACTGAATGTCTTTCCAAGATAGCTTTTTGAAAATCTGTATACATTCGGTAAGCCCCTGTATATTGTTTGCTGCCGAAATTTAAATTAATCGACTCGTACGGGTAAACTTCAGAATTTAGATAAAGCCTTAGATCGGTTATATTCAAATTATCAAACATGTCACAATGACATTGTTGCGAGTATTTACACGATTCTCGCAACATTATAAATTCTCTAAATAATTGTTAACGAAAATCTATAATTCAATAATTATTATCAGTCAACTTAAATGAAACATCTGTAAAATAATCATTATCAATCAACTTAAATAAAAACATAAAATATTTACTATTAAAATCGGGGACACCCTGTAAGACAGAACATACAAGCTGTATATAACACCATCATATAGAAGATGATCATGATATCGATTTTTATCGGTTAGGCAACATACTACACTATGGATTACATCTATCTTTCTCTATCTATCTTTCTATCTCTTTACAACCGCGACTAACTTAATCAGTAAAGCGCGTTGTTGCAAACCGACTGGTTTTAATATAATTTTGGTAAAAGGTTTTTCACGGTTAACGATATTCAAATCAGCTGTTGAAAGCAGAAAATTTCGTTCGTATTTGTTCACTTAGAATTATTATGTGTGTGCAGTGTACAAGTTGAGTGGAAAACCGTATAAATACCGCGAAAAATTCAAATTCGTGGTACTCCTTGTCGCTTAAAGAGTACTGCCCTTTTTGGTAAAGGGACATGTGAGCGAAATAAAAGATCACCATTGGACCTTGTATTTAAATAGTGGGAATCAGGAGCCGAAAAGGTAGCCAAATTCCTTCAAGTCATGGCTTTTTGATTTCGACACTTCTTATAGTAAGTCGGTCTCCCCTTTTATTTCTCTTAAACTTGTGCTAAAATTTTTCCTTTTGGTTATGTATAAGTATACATGATATGTTTTTGATTATTGCTTTTGTGGATTTTAGGGAAAAATCCAAAATTTATTCCTGAAGGGAGTTATTACTTAATGATTTGTTAAGGTCTCTTTTTTTTTCTTTCAAGCCGATCAGGCGCCATTTTGTTGAAGCCCATGTGTTCTGGTGCTTACACATTTTGATGTAGGCGAATATATAGAAGTTGGAGCATTTCCCTTTCTCTTGAAACATAAGACCTTTCTGCTGTTCCTTTTTTTTAGTCTAGACCTGGATAAGATCCTAGGATCACAGCCTACTGGCACTAGAGTCTGGGAGACGTAAAAACTGGAGCAGATCAGACAGATGCCATCTAAATTTGCAGAGCGTAGATCTGGCCAGGAGATCTATGAATTGAACCCCACAGGAGTCAAAATATCAATCCTTCGCACCTATGTGCAAAAAAATAATATTTGATACGAATTTTGACTCACCTGTGGTTCACTTCATGACTCTCTGGCCCAGATCTTTTACTGCTGCTTGCTAAATTTTAGTGGACATGTGTGTAGTCTGCTCCAGTTTTTACGTCTAAATAATAATTGATACGAATTTTGACTCACCTGTGGTTCACTTCATAGACTCTCCTAGCCCAGATATTTTACTGCTGCTTGCTAAATTTTAGATTGGACATTCCCTGTTGTGGTAGTCTGCTCCAGTTTTTACGTCTCCCAGACTCTAGTGCCAGTAGGCTGTGATCCTAGGATCTTATCCAGGTCTAGACTAAAAAAAGGAACAGCAGAAAAGGTCTTATGTTTCAAGGAAAGGGAAATGCTCCAACTTCTATATTCGCCTACATCAAAATGTGTAAGCACCAGAACAATGGGTTCAACAAAATGGCGCCTGATCAAGCTTGAAAGAAAAAAAGAGACATAACAAATCATTAAGTAATAACTCCCTTCAGGAATAAATTTTGGATTTTCCCAAAATCCACAAAAGCAATAAAAAACATATCATGTATACTTATACATAACCAAAAGGAAAACATTTTAGCACAAGTTTAAGAGAAATAAAAGGGGTGACCGACTACTATAAGAAGTGTCGAAATGAAAAAGCCATGACTTGAAGGAATTTGGCTACCTTTCGGCTCCTGATTCCCACTATTTAAATACAAGGTCCAATGTGATCTTTTATTTCGCTCACATGTCCCTTTTACCAAAAAAGGGCAGTACTCTTTAAGCGACAAGAGTACCACGAATTTGAATTTTTCGCGGTATTTATACGGTTTTCCACTCAACTTGTACACTGCACACACATAATAATTCTAAGTGAACAAATACGAACGAAATTCTTTTGCTTCAACAGCTGATTTGAATATCGTTAACGTGAAAACCTTTTACCAAAATTATATTAAAACCAGCCGGTTTGCAACAACGCGCTTTACTGATTAAGTTAGTCGCGGTTGTAAGAGAGAGATAGAAAGATAGATAGATATGTTGCCTAACCGATAAAAATCGATATCATGATCATCTTCTATATGATGGTGTTATATACAGCTTGTATGTTCTGTCTTACAGGGTGTCCGCGATTTTAATAGTAAATATTTTATGTTTTTATTTAAGATGATTGATAATGATTATTTTACAGATGTTTCATTTAAGTTGACTGATAATAATTATTGAATTATAGATTTTCGTTAACAATTATTTAGAGAATTTATAATGTTGCGAGAATCGTGTAAATACTGCAACACACTCCGTCACCCCAGAAAAATTACCCCGTAATTTTTCCCAAAATCACGTTCCGGCGTGTATAATATAATCGCGTTCAGTGTGTACCAGAATGTCGACCGTACCTGACACAACCGCAAATGTTTTGAAAGATAAAGAAAACCGTCAAAGTGTGCTAAGTTGAGTAGAACCGCATGGAGGAGAAGATTATTTTTAATTAGGAAGGAACCGAAAATATGACCAAATAATCAAGGGAGACTATAGAGAATATAAAGAAGATAAAAAAAATGAAAATGACTAAAGAGCCAAGGTAAGGGAACTAACTCAGAAAACTGTAGCTTACACAGCTACTCCTACTTAATGAGGTTGTTTTCTGAAACAAAAAAAAAAAATGCACCCCAATGTTTCCTAACAAAATGGGAGGATAGATTATAGTACCTATCTACTGAAAAATTCTTAAAAGAATTAACGATAATAATAATGTGAGCTTTTTAGTGCTCGTTACACCCAAAAGATAAATATATATATATAATATATCACGTAATAAATTATAGTCCTCACAAAAAATAAATTTAGGCGTAGGCTGTCTCAGTTTGGAGCATCCTTCTGCCTACCGACCTTCGTCCAACCCCCGATCCGCCCTGACCGGTGAGCCTGATCACAGTAGTTTGGCCATGCCGCCACCGTGGACAAACCAACCCTAGGGACATTACTATGGCTCAGACTTCCACCCCCATGAACCGGCATTCCGTTCAGTCCACTCTTCGGAAAACCTAGAGAAGTTTTACCGGAGAGTATGGTATACGACATCCGATCGCACCAATCATCCCTCATTCCGACAACAACCGAAAATCGAAAAAAAGTTAAGGAATATAAAAATTTTAAAAGATAAAACCTAAGGTAATTTTAAACCAAATTTTAGCAAAAAAACAAAAACAATCAACCTAGTTAAAGATGAAGTTTAATATTCAAAACAAAAAAAACAAGGCCAATTCTACAAATTTATAAAGTACCGAAAATATACCAAATTTGAAAAGATGAATAAAGGCATCATAACTCAGAAAGAATTAATCAAATATGCATCAAGAGTACATTACTTTCACTATTTTTTCATGACTACAAATCTCAACTTCACATCAAAATTTAGGAAAATTTACCAAGAAAAAAATTGATCATAAATTGTTATTTTAACTTTTACAGATAAGTAACATTTATTTTAATTCTATAATGTAGCATTATTTTTTTTTTTAACATCATGCTCACATTGGATATTTCATAATATTCATATGTGATCATAAGAACACATGAAGACAATTTTAATTAAGAAAAGAAAAAACTAACCATTTTGAGAAGTAAAGAAAAAAACAAACACCGCTAAACAACTTACTGTTAAAGGCGGTTTTTTATAAAATTTAGAATTATGATATAGAAACAATCATTTAATCAAATGTCTTAATTTTGAAATGCTGTGTTTGAGCAAAAGAAAGATAGGAGAACAAACACCGGTAGACTATTTCTTTATTAAAATTAAATTATGATGTAAAAATATTAACTTGAAAAACTTTTAAAACAACTATTGTTAATTTAAAATGCGGTGTTTGATCAAAAGAAATATGGCCGCTGAAGGCAAATCCATATTTCGGCATTTGGTGGACTTTTACCCCCACGAGATCCCCGTGCAGAAAGATTCTATGATATTTCACAGACATGCCTACAATCATCGAGTTTCGCGCCAAGATGACTGCCAGCATGTCCATGACTGCCTCCTCTGCAAGGCAGTGTAAATTATAAAGGTACTACAAAAATTCGATACAAAAAGAATAAATACATCAATATAATCAGTTAAATCTTGGAACTACAAATTTTATATTTACACTAACTGTCTCAAAAAGATACAAGGAAAGATATATGGGCGCCAGTACAATTAATGTGTACAATGTTTTGGTGCATATTTGTATTAATAAAGACACTAGGGAGATAAAGATTTATGCTAGAAGTATCCGAAATACACGATTCTAAGTCATCTGAATCTCTTGTGGTATCGGGTTTAATATCCGAAACGTGCCATCTACCTAAATCATTTCGTCCATATCCCTTAGACCATAAACCAACTTTGAATGAACCTTATTCACAACAAAGAATATATTTAGGTGCTAGTTTCGCAGCAAATGCATCAGCTCTTTGACAGAACATAATTTTTTCTTCCAGACATAATCACCCACATGATATTGGACATCTCGTTTTCGCAAATCATAACGTTTTTTACTTTTTTGATATGAGTTTATAGTTTTCACACATTTTCGAAACATCAGGCAAATTTTGAATTGTATCTGGATTATGTACCTTTTTAGAGATATTTATCTTATTTTCTGAAATTAATCCATAAAGCTCCATCTGCTGAACGTTTCTACCAAAAGTTAAAAGGCAAGTGACGTCATGTTTTGCTAAACGAATGGCCTGAGCTATTTGGAAAAGAGATTGATCCCAAGTCTTATGATTTTCGTGTATATATGTTCTAATAGCGGTTATTATAGTTTTATTAACACGTTCTGTAGGGTTTATCTGTGCATGATACTTGGCATTATACCAAACCTTTTGTACATTATATTTTTGCATGAGATCTTTAAATTCTTTGCTAATAAATTGACTTCCGTTGTCACAGGCAATAATTTGACATACACCGAAAATAAGGAAAACTTGGTTTTCAATAAATTTAACTATTGCTCTGAAGTTGCTTTAGCCATAGGGTGAAAAATGCTTAGTGAACCAGTCACAAACAACCAAAACAGTACTGATTACCATTTTAGATCGAGGATAAGGTCCAATCAAATCAGCGAAATAAACTGAAAAGGAAAATCTGTATTTCGGAATTTTTCCCATAAGTCCGCTTGAGGCAAATTAGAAGATTTACTAGCGGCACAAACGGTACATTTTCTGAGATAACGGTAGACACTTTGTCGCATATTGGGCCAGTAATACAATTCAGAAATTCGAGCTAAGTTTTGAAAAACCAAAATGACCAGAAGTTTCGTTATCGTGGTACATTTTAAGGATTTCGCCTCTATGATCTCTAGGAACAACAATTTTCCAATCTGTGATGTTTCCATCAAGATTATGCCTCGAAAATACATGCTTATAGATAACATTATTTTCAATTTTAAATGAAGAATAATTTTCAGGAGACTCCTGAATTTTATTTATCATTTTTTTATACCAATTATCCAGTTTAAGGGAAGTTAAATTCAAAACGGCAACATCTTCCAAACTTCTAGACAGTGCATCTGCAACTGTGTTGCAAGAACCTTTCCGGTGAACAATATCAAAAGAATACTGAGACAATTTGACAATCCACCTAGCAATTCGTGGAGACGGATTTTTCATACTATTTAACCAAACAAGAGATGAATGGTCGGTATGAACTGTAAAGTGTGTACCTTCAAGATAATATCGAAACTTTTCAATCCCAAAAATTACAGCCAAGAGTTCCTTTTCAGTAGTACTATACTTCCTTTGGCATTTATTTAAGGTTCGGCTAGCATATGCTACTGGATGTTCTAAACCATCTTCCTCCTGTCAAGACACTCCCAACACAGTATCGGATGCATCGCACATTAAAAAAAGGCGAGAATAATCCGCTAGCCAAAATAGGAGCTGATGTTAAGAATTTTTTTATTTTATGAAAAGCTTCATCAGATTGGGAATTCCACTGTATAGGTTGTCCTTTTTTTCTACCTTTCAACAAATCCGAAATTGGACTACAAAGGGACGAAAAATTAGGTAAAAATCTACGATAATAACCTATCATACCTATCAATCTCCGAATCTGAGTAGTATTTTTCGGAACTGGATAGTCCAAAATTGCAGAAACCTTTTCCGGATCTGTCCTCAACCCATTTTGATCCACCACATAACCTAGGAATTTTAAAGACGGTCTGCAAAACTGACATTTGTCAAAATTGATGGTCAAATTTGCCCCCTTAAATTTTAAGGTACAATTTTTCCAACACTTCGCAATGAGTCGGAAAATCTGGGGTCACTACTATGACGTCATTGATATAAAAGAAAACATAGGGTTCAAGCGCAGTTCCTATCACCATATCCATCAATTTACACATAGTTTGTGCACTATCATGAAGACCAAAAGGCAAGGTACGATATTGAAACATTCCTCTCCCATACACTGCAAAAGCGGTTTTTGGTTTGGATGATTCATCTAACGGAATCTGATGAAAAGCTTGTTTTAAGTCTATTGAAGATAAGAATTTTGCATCTCTAACTTTAGTTATAACAATATCAATTTGGGGCATAGGGTACGGAGTAGGTATACTGACCCCATTTAATTTTCGGGCATCCAAACATACTCTAAAAGAACCGTTTGACTTTTTAACAAGCCAAATTGGTGAACACCAAGGGGAGTTAGAAGGTTCTATAATACCAAGTTCTAACATTTTATCTATTTCTTCATTCAAACACCTTTGCATTGCATGAGATAAAGGATACTGTCTCTGTCTGATGGGTTTTGCGTCACCGGTATTTATAGTGTGTGTAAGAAGATGTGTCAAACCTAACCTATTTTCTGGCCCAATTGTCTTAAACAAATCGGTAATTCTAGCTAATTGTGATTTTTCCCCGTTAGACAGGTTATCGGCAGTATGTAACTTATTTACAACACAAAGCAGAACTAGTATTTGCCTTATAAGACATATTTTAAAATTAACCTTAATACTAAACTCTTTAAAAAATCTACACCCAAAATCAAAAAGTGTTTTAAAGAAGGGATTACTAACAATTTAATACAACGTGTAACATTGTTTAACGATAAGAGAATCCACACACATCCGAGGACGTGTTGTGGCTGGCCATCTGCAGTAGTAATCTGTATAGATGAGTCATTAGAAATAGGTAAATTCAGGGTTTTAACACTTGCATCCCTTCAGAGCCCAAAATTGAAGAACAGCTTCCACTATCAACCAAAGCTAAGAAGGTATGATCATAAATATTAACATTGACATATGGTCTGTCATCAAAAGATTTTTAACAAATAAGGGACTAATAGAATGATTTAACAAGTTCCCGGGCAATTGAGGTCACTACAAAATGGGTTAACATTTTTACATTTACCAGATAAATCATCAGATAAACAAAACTTTTCATTAGATAAATTTTTACAAGGAGAGATAATTTTCAGATAGTTTTCTGAACTGACCATGCCTTGTTCTGCTTTTCTTTCGTGTCTTAATGATTTAGAAAAGAAATAAAGTTTTTTACAAACGTAACCATTTCTGCCAATCTAAAGGATCTAATTTGGTTTTTCGAAGGCTTTTTTCCTTTCTGTTTTGGAGTTGGGGTGGTTGATTTCTGACAGTGGGTGTTTGATTCCCACTGCCAGAACTTGACACGTTTTTTGAACAATTTGTACATTTTGGTTTTATTGTACCCTTGACCACATCCAAAACAGAATAAATTTCTCTCATTTTTACATTCATTATACTTATGCCCCTTTTTTATGCAGTTCCCAAAATTTGGGTAATGAAGATATGGCACTAACATTACCAGAAAACCGGGAAGACTAAGGTCAGGTTCCATAAATTTTATACGAAGTTTGAGGCTTATGTTGATTTATTACCCGAGCAGAATTTTCAAGTTTTTTACAAAGCTTAGTCAATTCGAAATATTTTAAATTCATAGAGTGCAAGAGCTCTGACATTTTCCCAGGCAACAAATTTTCCCACGGATAATTTGGACAATTTCCCCCCCAGTGGTGGATTATCCAAACGGTTAAAAAGGCCTCCATTAAACAAATAAAAAATAGATACAGATTTTTGGGGTTTTTGTTTACGGGATTTAATTTCCCCCAATAAATTTTTGTCATAATTATCCTAAAAATGTCTCTTTTTTTTTCCCTAACTAAATCAAAATCCGAAAATCTTTTTTAACGTGGTTATTATGCCACCAAGTCCATGCTTGAAATAAAGGGTCTGTAGCCAAGCAAAAAGTTCTTCAGTGGTACAACCCCGAATATTCTTAACGCTACTTTTCTAAGAAAGTCATAACTAAACCCTTTCCATTAAATTTATTAAAACCCCACTTATATACTTTTGATTTAATCTGAACATTCTGATGAAAATCATGTAAGTTTGGAGAGACAAAAATTGGTGTACTTGTTGTAGGAGACACCTTCTGTTCCATATAACCCTCTAATACTAACATCTTCACGTTTAACATATCTCTGTCAGAATTGTTTCTTGACTGAGCATTCATTCTCTTATTCTGCCAAAACATCCCAAAAAAGACTTAGTAATGTTTTATTTTAATGTCACCCCTACTACCGGTAAAAATATAATTTTACCCTCCCTAAAGATTCTTCAATTTGTATTTTGTCCTCGCCCAAAAAAAAAAAGGAATTTTAATCTGAGTAAACTTCTGTTTCCATTTTTCCTGAAAAAAGTAAACCCCCCCAAAATTTTCCTTTTTTCATCAACAGTACCACAAAGTTAAAATCTAATTTTTATTTCATACCCAATTCAGGTGTATCAAAAGCTTTAAACCCTTTTAAAGACTTTTTTCAAAGATAATTGATAACCAGGGAAAGAAAATAAAGATATAAAGATAAGGAAAAATTTTAAAGTTTAAAAATTTTAAAAATACAAAAAAATGAAGCCCCCAAAAGGTATTCTGAAAATTTCGATAAAGAAAAAAATCTCTGATTTTACCCCAAAACTCTCCTGGCCCAGATCTTTTACTGCTGCTTGCTAAATTTTAGTTTGGGCCATTCCCTGTTTTGGTAGTCTGCTCCAGTTTTTACGTCTCCCGACTCTAGTGCCAGTAGGCTGTGATCCTAGGATCTTACCCAGGTCTAGACTAAAAAAAAGGAACAGCAAAAAAGGTCTTATTTTTCCCAAGGGAAAAGGGAAAATTCAACCAATATTCCCCTAATCAAAATTTTAAAAGCACCAGAACACATGGGTTTCAACAAAATGGCGCCTGATCGGCGAAAAAAAAAAAAAAGAGACCTTAACAAATCATTAAGTAATAACTCCCTTCGGGAAAAAATTTTGGTTTTTCCCCTAAAATCCAAAAAAAGCAAAAATCAAAACATATCATGTATACTTATACATAACCCAAAAAGGGAAAAAATAAACACAAGTTTAAGAGAGAAATAGGGGAGACCGACTTACTATAAGAAGTGTCGAAATCAAAAATAAAATTGAAGGAAAATTTTGGGTTCCTTTTCGGGTCCCGATTCCCACTATTTAAATAAAAAAGGTCCAATGGTGATCTTTTATTTCCTTTTTTTCCCTTTTCCAAAGGCAGTATAACAAAAGGAGTACCACGAATTTGAATTTTTTGCGGTATTTAATTTTACTCAACTTGTACACTGCACACACATAATAATTCTAAGTGAACAAATACGAACGAAATTTTCTGCTTTCAACAGCTGATTTGAATATCGTTAACCGTGAAAACCTTTTACCAAAATTATATTAAAACCAGCCGGTTTGCAACAACGCGCTTTACTATTGTTAGTCGCGGTTGTAAGAGAGAGATAAAAATAGATAGAGAAAGATAGATGTAATCCATAGTGTAGTATGTTGCCTAACCAAAAAAATCGATATCATGATCATCTTTTTATATGATGGTGTTATATAGTTTGTATGTCTTTTAAGGGGTCCGGGTTTTAATATAAATATTTATTTTTTTATTTAAGTTGATTGATAATGATTATTTTACAGATGTTTCATTTAAGTTGAGGGTAATAATTATTGAATTATAGATTTTCTTAACAATTATTTAGAGAATTTATAATGTTGCGAGAATCGGAAATACTCGCAACAACTTTTTATATTATCCTTTCGGTTTGTCATAAAAAAACTAAAACATAGCGAGCTCTCTCCGTCATTGTTTAACAGTCCAAATGTCTCTTTTGTGCTTCTTATGCTGGCAGTTCATGTATTTCCCAATGTCTAAACGGAATAAATATAGGTTTATTCTTTGCAATATCATTCAAAAGAACAAGTTTGGCAGCATCGCTCGGGAAATGCAACCTTCAACTTTTATAGAATTAATTGTTATCGTCGGTAAACACCATCCGCTTTATAACAATTATTATCATGCCTTGCACGAACTAATTTAATTTTCTGTTTTCCCATGGGCATTTTTTTTGTCGGAAAATTCCGAAAATAAAATTAACGGAATGGGTAAGCAACCTTTTAATATCATCGAAAGTTTTCCTTTATCCATCCGGCTATATCCAATGGGACTTTCAGGGGGTTTTAAAAAAGATAACTTTTTAAAACGTTAAAGCCGGATTCGTACTTTTTTAACTTCTCTACCACTTTAAATCATGTTTAGATTCAAAGAGAAAAAAAACCCGCATTATTTGTTAATTCGCGGCCGGCTTATTTGCTGATACTACGACTTGGAATTTTTCCCTTTGATGTAAAGTCCTTAGACATCTTGTGGTTAATAACAATCTGATTTCATCGCTGTAGTTAGAGGCTTTAGTGAACGGGGATAGTATGCATTTTCTGAAGATTGATCATCGCTTTGATTTTATTGAATATTTGAAGTTTTCCTGACATGATATCCGTATTGTTTGCTGGGAGAACAAAATTGATATATTTCAAACGGGGGCACCCACGACGTTTTGTATGAATGATAGGGTGTTTTGTTACTGTTATATGCTCAAACACTAGCATTACGTCTAAGTTCTACACGAACGACAACCTCTTTCCCCCCAAAAAACCGGTTTAGAATTTGATCTGATTTAAGTGGATGACATGACTTTGATTAACCGGCAGAAAAAAAGGATTGGCAGGTTCAAAATTTTTTTATAACCGGGGTCAACAGTTGGCGCAAACTCGTATAAAGTATAGATGGATTGTTTTGATTAGGAACCAGAAATTATGTTACACTCAACTTTATTGTAACATTGTAAATA
>JAHBCN010001271.1:123999-146702 GCA_019359885.1 Listronotus oregonensis | reverse complement strand
TTACTTTAAAAAGTTGAAGTTGCCTAATTTTTCCATTTTTTTATTGCGATATTTTTTTGCTGATAATTTCAAAAGATAATATGGAAAAAATCCTACAGTTTTTATACAAAACATTTTTTCTGACTTCAAAAATAAAGGCCTCAGAAGCCACGTAAATATAAAATAAAGCCCTGTACATATTTTAAAATTATGCAATCTTGGATATTTGCTTATGAATAGTCGTAATTTAAATTTTGCGTGGTTAATACCATTATTAGCACTTATTTTTACAAGCTTTCATAACATGTAATGTTTGTATGTTCTTATATGTTTGTTCGGCTCAAATCTTGGGGGGGGGGGGGGGGGGGGGGGGGGGGGGGGGGGGGGGGGGGGGGGGGGGGGGGGGGGGGGGGGGGGGGGGGGGGGGGGGGGGGGGGGGGGGGGGGGGGGGGGGGGGGGGGGGGGGGGGGGGGGGGGGGGGGGGGGGGGGGGGGGGGGGGGGGGGGGGGGGGGGGGGGGGGGGGGGGGGGGGGGGGGGGGGGGGGCAACTAAATTTTAAATCAGTTATTCTCGACCTATCAAGCTGTTTTGTATACACGTTTAGTTTTGACAATGCATGATTAGTTAAGTGACGTCATTCTATATCCAATATGACGGACCGTCCAAGATGGCGGAGTAGTTATTTTTTATGTACTTCCATGATATGAGTATCAAATGAAAAGGTTTACTAAGAAAACGAAAAATAAAATGCCGTCACTCTAAATCCAATATGGCGGACCGTCCAAGATGGCAGATTGGTTATTTTTTATGCATTTCCACGATATGGGTACTAAATGAAAGGGTTTGCTAAAAAGAATACGAAAAATAAAATAACGCCACTTTAAATCCTAGTATATCGGACTCCCTAAACTAAAGAATATATTAATTTATTTTTTAAAAACAAGCTTGTACCTACATGTAGCTACTAAAAAGAAAAAATAATTTTTAAATCATATTAAACCCATCAATTTTTTAGATTATATCTACAATTTATATGATATAAAAGCTTGTTGCTAAATTTACCCGTGTAGATAATCAAGAATACAACATGTAACTTAATCTTGACATGAGTACTAGGGTGGAGCGAAATTTTTTTTTTCATAATTCCATAAAGCCTATGTGTGAAAAAGTTGCCCTTTACTACCAGTATTTATCCAAAAAAATCTGGGGTCAATCAACATAAAACTTCTACTGCCCAAACAGCTTTGAAAATTGGCATTTTCCCAATATTTAAAAAAATATAAATTATTTTGTATTACTGTCACTACTTATAAAATGTTATTACTGAATATTTACGTAAAGGAAGTATTAGAAAACGTTCCCAGAACCAAATAACAACCCAATATAACGACCTTGAAAAAATACTGCATGCGTTTTGACGCCAGCTCGGTGCCAACGAGGCAAACCTGAGTCGACGAACTCCTTCGCAACAAATCGGTTGGGGTCGTACAGTCACGAATGGTCTACAGGCTGATTTATATTGACGAATTGTTTTAGTTGTTTTGCAGCATTAGAGTAGTTAGCGTCATTGCGCTCGTATGCAAAAAATGTCTTTTACGCGACGTGATTCATTGTGCCCTGTGTTTGGTTTACCAAAACCATTTAAGAACAATGTGTTGCCGACCTACGCGGATATTATAAAATATTATTTATATCTTCGACAAGAACTTGTACAACAAAATAAACAAAGACCTAGTTTTGCCGATGATGTGTGTTCCCATTTAATAAAAGACTTGAAAAACTTGTGGCAGAAATGTTCCATTTGTGTTGTATCAGACCAACAAATATTACATAAAATTCGAGAATACCACAGTAAATATCGTAAATATTATGAAACGATTAAAAAAGGACGGTAAAATTAATAATTCAAAACAGGTTGTTTTGTTTAGAGAATTGGCTGAGAAGAAACTCTGATATATCTTTATGCAAATGTAAAGATTTTTTAAGCTGTTCTTGCAAAACAAAAGTGCCTGTAATTAAACGTGAATTTCTAACCTACCAGAGAACCTCGCGAAAAATGTTACTAACCACAACTAAATTTTAAATCAGTTATTCTCGACCTATCAAGCTGTTTTGTATACACGTTTAGTTTTGACAATGCATGATTAGTTAAGTGACGTCATTCTATATCCAATATGACGGACCGTCCAAGATGGCGGAGTAGTTATTTTTTATGTACTTCCATGATATGAGTATCAAATGAAAAGGTTTACTAAGAAAACGAAAAATAAAATGCCGTCACTCTAAATCCAATATGGCGGACCGTCCAAGATGGCAGATTGGTTATTTTTTATGCATTTCCACGATATGGGTACTAAATGAAAGGGTTTGCTAAAAAGAATACGAAAAATAAAATAACGCCACTTTAAATCCTAGTATATCGGACTCCCTAAACTAAAGAATATATTAATTTATTTTTTAAAAACAAGCTTGTATCTACATGTAGCTACTAAAAAGAAAAAATAATTTTTAAATCATATTAAACCCATCAATTTTTTAGATTATATCTACAATTTATATGATATAAAAGCTTGTTGCTAAATTTACCCGTGTAGATAATCAAGAATACAACATGTAACTTAATCTTGACATGAGTACTAGGGTGGAGCGAAATTTTTTTTTTCATAATTCCATAAAGCCTATGTGTGAAAAAGTTGCCCTTTACTACCAGTATTTATCCAAAAAAATCTGGGGTCAATCAACATAAAACTTCTACTGCCCAAACAGCTTTGAAAATTGGCATTTTCCCAATATTTAAAAAAATATAAATTATTTTGTATTACTGTCACTACTTATAAAATGTTATTACTGAATATTTACGTAAAGGAAGTATTAGAAAACGTTCCCAGAACCAAAAACAACCCAATATAACGACCTTGAAAAAATACTGCATGCGTTTTGACGCCAGCTCGGCGCCAACGAGGCAAACCTGAGTCCACGAACTCCTTCGCAACAAATCGGTTGGGGTCGTACAGTCACGAATGGTCTACAGGCTGATTTATATTGACGAATTGTTTTAGTTGTTTTGCAGCATTAGAGTAGTTAGCGTCATTGCGCTCGTATGCAAAAAATGTCTTTTACGCGACGTGATTCATTGTGCCCTGTGTTTGGTTTACCAAAAACCCTTTAAGAACAATTTTTGCCGACCTACGCGGATATTATAAAATATTATTTATATCTTCGACAAGAACTTGTACAACAAAATAAACAAAGACCTAGTTTTGCCGATGATGTGTGTTCCCATTTAATAAAAGACTTGAAAAACTTGTGGCAGAAATGTTCCATTTGTGTTGTATCAGACCAACAAATATTACATAAAATTCGAGAATACCACAGTAAATATCGTAATATTATGAAACGATTAAAAAAGGACGGTAAAATTAATAATTCAAAACAGGTTGTTTTGTTTAGAGAATTGGCTGAGAAGAAACTCTGATATATCTTTATGCAAATGTAAAGATTTTTTAAGCTGTTCTTGCAAAACAAAAGTGCCTGTAATTAAACGTGAATTTCTAACCTACCAGAGAACCTCGCGAAAAATGTTAATCGGTACAGTTGATCAAAAAACTACAAAAGTACTCGAAAAAAGATGGAAGCGTAAAAATACAACAGAAGAAAGGAGAATTAGTCATGAACAGTACATAGATCTGCAGTAGGCAGACCATACCAGTCAGTGCAATCGAATCTAGAAGAAGAGAATTCAATCAGAAGAAAATGCTATTAAAGCAGAAGCTATGGTGAATATTCCTTCAACTTCTCAGATGAGAATAAAACTGCCAAGTGTAGCACAGGCATGTGACAGAACGGGTGTTTCAGATCGGGCAGCAGCAATTCTTGTTAGTGCAGCATTAAAAGATATGGGAATAGTTACTTCAGAGGATTCATCGAAAATTGTCGATCGCAGCAAAATTCGAAGAGAAAGGACAAAAGCTCGATCTGACCTCAAGAGAAAAGACAAAGAGGAAGGTTCTAAATGGGTATGTGGAATATATTTTGATGGCAGGAAAGATCAGACGTTAGTTCAAACTTGTGAACAAGGAATTTCGTCTAAGAAAACGAAGATTGAGGAGCATATAGTCCTTGTTTCAGAACCGGGATCCAAATACATTGGTCATTTGACCCCTGCATCTGGCGGTTCGCAAAGTATAAAGAGAAGCATTCTAGAATTTTTGGAACATAATTTTGACGTTTCTAACTTGCAGGCTATAGGATGTGATGGCACAGCAGTAAATACCGCTTGTAAGAATGGAATTATTAGACAGCTTGAGCTTTCGCTGGCTCGACCCCTACAATGGTTTGTTTGTCAATTGCATGCAAACGAACTAACTTTAAGACATTTGCTGCAATATTTGGACGGAAAAACAACTGGTCCAAAAGGCTTTCGTGGTGAGATAGGAAAGCAATTAGAAAAATGAGAAACCTTACAACCAAATTTTAGAAATTACTTTGCTTGAAATCACTGCTGATCAACTTAGCACCGACCAACAATACCTATATGAAATTTGTAATGCCATTTCAAAAGGATACATCTCTTTCAACTTGTCGAAAAGGAATCCAGGTAAAATGGCCCATTCCAGAGGCTTACGATCGCTAACCGGATTTTACGATTATATGTCTCGACAGTGAAACCATCACAAAATCTAAGTATTCTAACAGAATACGTCATGAAAGTGTATGCCACCACATGGTTTGCAATCAAAATCCAACCATCATGTCGACATGGGAGCCAGCATTTATTTGGTATGATTAAAAAATCAAGATTTTTACCGGAAGATTTAAGAAAAATTGTAGACCCAGTTATTCAAAGGAATGGCTATTTTGGTCACCCTAAAAATCTATTATTGGCTATGTTGGCTGATAGTCGCAAAACAGTGAGAGAATTAGGACTTAGAAGATTATTGAAGTGTAGGAAAACAGCAAACCAACAAGAAATACGGGAATTCAAATTGCCAGCTTTAAATTTTGATGCTGAAGACTACATAGATATGATTGACTGGCAGTCGACAACAATAACAGAACCTCTTCTAACAAAACGTATTTCCAATGAAGAATTAAAAAAAATGATTTTAGATGTTCCAGCGGAAATTGAAATTTTAAAATTTCCATGCCACACGCAAGCAGTGGAAAGGTGTATCAAACTAGTAACAGAAGCGTCAGTTGCTGTATGTGGAAATACAGCAAGGGATGGATCTATAAGGGCACAAATTGCTTCTAGAGATAGTTTGCCAGTATTCGAGACAAAAAGTCAATACCTTCAAGTTTTAAAAGTAAATTAGTCACAAAATTACATAAAAGGGTGGGAGGGCGGTGGAACTCGATATGCAGCTACCTCCACGCGGTGAGTTCTGGATTATTTGCATCAAAAATGCATCTATTTCAGATTTTTGATGAAAATAAGCGAGAGAGCTGCATTACAACCGTAAAAAAAATACATTTATACTTTTGAAATTTCAAGGTCAAATGGGCAGTAGAAGATGAAAACATTTTGAGCCACTTTTTTTTCTAGAATACACCATTGTATTAGGCAACTTTTTCACATATAGGCCAATTGATTCAAGATTTTTTTTTTTTTTTGGTGCAGTTTTCACTCCACCCTAATGAGTACTTCTAAGAAATAGAAAAAATAAAATAAGTAAATCTTGCGACAAGCTTTTATATCAGATAAATTATGTTATGTAATAAGTTGATGGGTCTGATTGTTTTTAAAAAGGTTTTTTATAATTAATTTATTATTTCCTACTTATTACTACATTTAATTAAATACACCGGGTGATAACAGGCGGACTTTGGAAGATGAAAAAACGATACTTGGTAATTTCATATAACGTTAACTCACGTAATTTTTGGTGACTTTCGGTTTCACCGGAAACGGCCTCTATTTTTAATTTTCAAATGAGAATTTTTGGATTTCTAAAAACATTCTGCGTCTAGCGGTACCCCCAATTGTTAAATTTTAACAGTTAAAAACTGTTTTAAAAAATTTCAAAGTTGTCAAAAGAGGGTAAAGTTGGACGCAGAATATCTTCAGAAATTAAAACACACAAATATATACAGGGTGTCTCATTTGAAAGTTGAGGTCGTTACCGGTGAAACCGAAAGTACCAGATCCGATGTGACTTTTTATTAAAAAATGTCAAATTTGACGTTATATAATATCCCCAAGTTCCATTTTTCTATCTTAAAAGTGCATAAAGTAAGAGGGTCGGCCATGCTTCTGGAGAACCCGGTATCTATAATTAAAGGTAGTTGTGACTAAATGTTGCCAGGTAACATTGCTGAAATTAATATGTATTGTAAACCATAACCTCGTAAATACAGTTATATATATATATATATATATATATATATATATATATATATATATATATATATATATATATATATATATATATATATATATATTATATAATATATATATATTTATTATATAACTACCTGGAAAATTGTAGCTTCTGAAGTAGAAATACTTTGAACAAAAAGTTTTGTAGTTTTAGTGAAATTCGTAAATATCTGTAGAAATTTCGTATATTCGCAACTCTTTAAAACTTTATCACTTCTATTAAAAACGATCCTCGTTGCTCTAAAAAAAAATCTATACCAATCAAAAAAACTAGTATAACGCTAAACATAATATTTTAAAATCCTATAAATATATATTGTTCCACCACCGTTTTACACCTTCTTATTGGAAACCCTTAGGTAAAAACCTTAAAAATTGGAAATTTCCGTCCCAAATAAAATTTATTTGTTTTTTAAACGGCCCATTTTAATTTTTAAAAAAAATACTTTTAATATTTGTTTTTTTTAAAAAAAAAAAAATTTTTATTTAAAATTATTTCCTTTCGGACCCAAAAGTTGATAAATTGAACAATGATTTCGGCTAAAAAAAAAGTAAACAATTATTGAAATTGAAATTTTGTTCTTCATGTATTAACCCCGCAGCACGAAAATAAGATGAAAAAGAAATTTGTTTTTTTCTTTTCCCCTTTTTTTTTAACATTGGAAAAATTTTTAAATATTTCGAAATTTTTAAAAGCGCCAACCTTTTTAATTTTTTTAATATATATATAAATATATATAAATAATAATTTAATTATATATATATATATATATATATATATATATATATATATATATATATATATATATATATATATATATATATATATATATATAATAATTATTATACTTACTTCTGCTGAGACAATTGTAGCTTCTGAAGTAGAAATACTTTGGAACAAAAAGTTTTTGGTAGTTTTAGTGAAATTCGCTGAAATATCTGTAGAAATTTTCGTATATTCGGCAACTCTTTGCAAAACTTTATCACTTCTACTTAAAAACGATCCTCGCTTGCTCTAAAAAAAAATCTATTCCAATCAAAAAAACTAGTATAACGCTAAACATAATATTTTAAAATCCTATAAATATATATTGTTCCACCACCGTTTTACACCTTCTTATTGGAAATCAGGTTCACAAACGTTTCTATGGTAAGAATTCAACGTAACGTAATTATGACAAATGTTTAACCTTTAACTGTTTGTCAACTTTAACTATCTTCAAAATTTAAAAATAAACTGGCCCGTGCGGACTTCCTTCGCGCTTTTTATAGTAGTGTGGAAAAGTCTAAAATTAGCTGGAAGAGTTCTTTTACTACAGGATGCAAGAAAAGTGTAAAATGGATGACTTCATCGCCCTCAGGATAATCCGCAAGGGCCGTCGAAGAAGGAAAAAACGTTGTTGCATAGTCTGCACTTCGTTGTTTTGACCTTTTGTTTAAGTATATATGTATATATGATATATATATATATATATATATATATATATATATATATATATATATATATATATATATATATATATATATATATATATTTATATTTATTCATTTATATCTTTAGAAGATAGCGTTTGCAAATTTTCAGTACGACGTTTTGTTAATATAATATAATATTTGAACAGGAATAATTAGAAACAAAAATTAATAAAATAAAAAATATATCAGCTTACCAAGAAACTATTAAAAGTTTTACTAATAGGGCTACATGGTTCACGGCTGCTTTTATCTGCAGGGGTATTAGTTTGTGAGTTGTTTTGACTTCTTTGTAAAACTTTTTGTCCTATTTTTAATAATTGACTCTGATTTAATAAATCAGCTTCAAGATCTAAATTTTGGGATTTATGAAGCTTTTCTTTAAGAAACATTTCTCTTTCATGCCTTCTTTTTCTCCACTGCTCTTCACTTTCTTCTTCATCTAAGTAGACTTCATCATCATCGTTTTTATCTTCGGTTGGATTGTCAGTTAGATCTAAAATTTGCAATACTAGTGGATACCAAAATATATTTTTGAAAAAAAACATGAGCATCATAAAAAAATAATCCTATACTTAAATTGTCTTGGATAGTTAGTGTCCTAAACTTATTGTCATGTTAATTTCACTTTTTTAGTCATAAATAAAGTCTAAAAAAACTCTTACTTGGATAAAAGATACTGTTATAAAATTATTTATTATTCCAATTATATTTCCAATAACTAACGCGTATATACACTTAAAAAGTCTATAATATACAGTAGGTCCACGGATAGGGTTTACAAGAGAACAAATGAATCAAAAAGTGAAAGATGCGAAAAAGTGCCCCTTTTAATAAAAGTTTTTGCTTGTTTAAAAAATAGGATTTACAATTAAAAAACTTTTTTTTGACAGAGTAGGTAAAACTACAAAAATATTATTTTGCAAGATACAAAAAATAGTTACTCTTGGGTCAACCCATCTAAAATTGCTTAACCATTTATCAAAAATAATAAAACTTTCCGGGTTGTTTTTCCTATGTCCCAAGATATTAACACCATTTCTTTTGGTTTTGATGCACACCCCTACTTTTGCGGGTGGAAGGGTTTACAAGATTCCAAAACTTTGAAAGTATTTGTCTTAAAAGGATGACACAAGAACCGTCTGGTGTATTATTTAGCAAGAAAAGGTCCAGTAGTTTATTTACCCGTTTTTTTTGCATCTGAAAATCACAGGACAAATTGAATGTAAAATCCAGTAAAATTTTAGTTTTTGTATTTTTTTCCAAGTAGAAGAAAATTCAAATACAATCTGATTTTTTTATTGGTTAGTATATGTTGGTAGTATAATCACAAATAATATTAATTGTTATATTACTTTTAATTTTTATGAATTTTTAAAAAATATTCTTTTTGAAAAATCTTTAATTTTTAACTTAAAACATTGTGGGTTTTGGGATTAACTTTAATTTCTAAATTTTTGTAGTATATGTTTCTAGAGAATAAAAAATTGTGTAATATACTCAGAAAATAGTTACAACACCTAATAAATAAACTTACTAAATAAGAGTTAATACATAGAGATTTTTCAGGAACTAAATTTAAATTTGGATACATATTATTACTAAGGGCTCGTTCTAAAGTTACTTCTTTTAAATTGGTATTACTGTGTTTTGTGAGTTCTTAAAGGATCACAACAGGACAGGACTGCCTATATAAATGATTAAATTTTAACAAAAACTTAGGTTTATAAGACACACATACAATTGTAAAAGCTAAAGTTGTACATAAAAAAAGTTGGTTTTCATAACAGAACTCACTCGTATTAGTCAATTTTTTTGGCACTGTTTTTTAATACTCTTCTCACTTCACTCGTATATTTTTCCATGAAACCGTGTTCCTCAATATTAAAACTATTAAATTCAAATTTTGAAATGCACTATTATAAATTGTTAAAGTTGTGTACAGCGGCCACTAACACACTGAACAGAGTCAAACTGTAGCAAAATAGGCATTAATGATTTGAAGCATAATATTATAATATATATAGCATGTTTTATACATAATATATATATATATATATTATATATATTTTATATATATATATATATATATATATATATATATATATTTTTTTATATATAATATATATATAAAAAACTTGAGACCTGCAGATAAATAGTAACACATTTGTTTGAACAATATTTATCATTTTTATTTATTACAAACATGATAACATTTCGTTTCGTTTAGAAACTAATAGGCACATTTTCCCAAAACAAAATGTATTAAAAATTTAAAGAACATTGAATCGTTGATAACTTTTCAATTGGTTAATGTTTGTCTTGTAACATTTTAGCAATGCATTTAAATTAATATTACCATAGTAATTCATTTGGTTGTAATAATTTAATGAACTTTATTGGCTCCCTCAACTCACTAACCTCTCAACATATCCGCCTTCTCCTTCAATACAGGTAATTGTTCTATCAAGACATTTTCTCAATACCCTTCGAACGATAGCCGGAGTAATAATAATAATAATAATAACTTTATTCATGTTTACAACCACAATAAAGGTTTTACATACGTCACATATAATTACATACATTGGCAAACTAAAATTTATATTAAAAATAAAATATGTATAAAAAAACATAAAATCTACCACAAAGACAACTAAAATTACTATGTAAAAGCAAAATATGTATAACTAAAAATAAGATTACCAAAGACAATTCATTAGTTTACTAATTTAATAACTTTATAAGACTCGTCAACTACAACCTACTTAACAGACCGCTTTTCTTCCTTAAATTTTCGGTAATTGTTCCTATCAAAAAATTTACCAATACCTTCTATGCGTTACGACTAATACTCTGAACCAATTCTATAATGACTCTTTTCAAATGAGCAACATCTGTAAATGGTCTTTGAAGATACACTTTTCCCTTAGGTAACCCCACAAGAAAAAATCGAGTGGCGTCAAATCGGGAGACCGAAGAGGCCAAAATATTTCAGAAAACCGATGTATACCTCTTCCATTAAAACGATTTTCAAGGTATTGCCTTATATCTAACCTACTGTGGCATGGGGCACCATCCTGTTGGAACCATATATTTTGACGTTGAAGGAGGAGAATGTTATCAAGAAAATTGTCAATTCATTTTCTAAAAACAAGAAATAACGGTCCGCATTTAAAGAATCATGAAAAAAATGGTCCAATTATTTCGGTAAATTCCACACCACACATTTGTTTTGAATGCATACTGGTCCCGAGTTCTGATGGTAAAATTTGGATTAGAATCACTCCAACAACGGCAGTTTTGGCTGGAGACTGTTCCATTTGATGTAAATGTTGCTTTATTAAAAAAAAAGAACATGTCTTGCTTATAGATTATATTCTAACCTTTTTGAATATTACAACAAAATTCATCTATCATGATCTCCTGGTCTTAACTTATGAATAAATTGGGGCTTGTATGGGTACAACTTGTTCTTTTTTAATTTTTGAAACCGTATCTTTTTTAATAGGATTTGGCATCGATGCTGCCCTTTTTCGCAACGATTTTTTAGGATGTTCGATTGCTGAATTCATAACTTCAAATTCCATGCAATTATTGGCAACCAGTTGTTTGCGTTTGTTGCTAAATTTGTTACTTACATCTCCAGAAGTCTTAAATTTGTTAAATAATTTCCTAACTGTGCCATCGTGAAGATTTTTCTCTGGGTGTCAGGCATTCAAAATTTCTGCAGCTTCACAATAAATTTTATAATTCCTACACACAATTAGCACAATTTCAATTTTATCTTCGGTACTTAATGTTGCTGTCATTAATATATATATATATATATATATATATATAATATATATATATATATATATATATATATATATATATATATATATATATATATATATCTATATATCTTTAAATATCACTGTCAAACATTTTTTGTCAGAGCATCCTGGATAACATGTACAATAATTACAGTTAAATTTTCGTTGTTCGTGTAAAAAAGTTTCGAGAAATAAAAAAAATACTATAAATTAATTCACCTGCATATTTGAACTTGATTTTTAATTCCAAACAACTTTCGATATTGTAAAATATATTTTTTTACATACCTCGTATAAGATTGAAAACCTTTAATATTTGATGATTGCATTTTAGATTTCAGAACATCCAGAAATTTTTATTTTTTTCCATATTTTGCCAACTTAAGTAGACACACTGTATAATACACTTTTTTTTTATTATTTTCTAGAAACATTTACATAAGAACAGCAATTTGTGTAAATTTCAGATTTTTATCTAGAAATTTAAAAAATTGGTTTTTAAGTTTTAAAAAAATATAGGGAAAACAACCTAAAAAGTTTCATTATTTTTAAAAATGGTCAAGCAACCAACGTTAGTTCACTTCAAATGGTGTGCCTCTTAATAAAAGTGTTTGCTTAAAAAATTAATAACGTTCGCGATATCAAAACAACTGCGACATACTTGTCCGTGTTTTTAATTAAACTGTAGAATGTACACACACACATTATTTCTTAAATTTTTAAAGGATATTTCAATTTCTTTTTGGGATATTTAATCGATGGCCAGGGTAACTCTGCGGTTTAATATTATTATTGGGTTGAAGGACTTGGCCCTTTTAAATTTCTTAAGAAATTACTTATTAATAAAAATAATATTTAGTATTGAGTAGCATTAACAATTTGTTTTAAACAACCTCATACAAACACATTAGGCATGGTTACGTCGAGGCTCCTTGGGGACCCTACATCGGATCATTTCTACCAAACTATTTTGGCTCAAATCCGTGGTTATTCTTTTTGTTACCTTACAAATAAAATGTACTGGACAATCATCCTGGTAAAAATATATTTGTTGCCAAAAGCTAAGTAAAAAATTTTCGAGTTCACTGCTAAACTATGTTCCAGTATTTCTAAGAACGATATTCTATTGCCAATATGTCATGGATAAGTATCACGGACTACACGTTCACTTTTGTAAAGTCTTTAATTCACTATTCTAATTTTGGGCCTTTAGTTTTATCTTCTGCTTCCAATGTTTGATTAAAGTGTATTTAAATAAAAAAATATTTTTTTCCTTTAAGATCTTCTAAATATGATTTTTTACAACTTTTAAATATTTATCGATTTTTAACAGACATCAAGGAGTTTCTCTAAGACATTGAAGAACTAAAAAAACATATTTCCATATAGGGCTCAAAACCGAACCAGTTCTGTAGAGCTTTTTTATTACTTTCCAGATTGCCATGGTAGCAATGGGGATTTATATACAATCCTCGCTACATCGTTTCATGCGTAGTATGATACTAGACCAGTCCTGTAGCACTGTATTATAAAAACTCCTTGCTTAGTAAATAACATTTTGGTAAACCCTATTTTATATGACATATTTACTTCAATAAATAATAACATTTTCAAGACGGAAATTGTATGTATTCTGGTAAGGAAAATAATAGAGATCTGTAGTATCTAAAAAAATAATTCGATAAAATGCGCCATTTTTAATACACTTTGGTTTAGCATTTCGATTTATATCAGTTGATCTTTTAGGAAAACACGATATACAAGATATGATTACTTTTACGCAAAATTTTAATATTTTTATGCCCCTTGCACAAAAATTAAATCGCCATTTTTGTCAATTAGAAAATTAGGTATGTTTACTTGCCCATGTATAACAACATTAAATTCTTTCAATGTTAATTGTATTTTTTTTAAAAAAGACAAACATTTATTAAAAGTGTGTTTAAATTTTCTTATACATTTTATTTAATTTTTTTTATGTATTTTTTATATTAAAAAAGTGTAATACTTAGCTGAATTGTTGACTTCAAATTAAACTAACAACTGACGTTAGATAATCGATATGCCTGTATGACGTCATGTCACCACAGCTGTAGAGTAGTGACCAAAGAGGACACTCATAATTGAACGGATATTTTTAGGATGCCGGATAATCCACATATCTTTAAATCTTTTACCTTTTACGATTAAAAAAATACTTGTGTTATTAATAAATATGGATTTTAATTAATAAATATTTTTTCCTTCTACTGGCGAAATAGAAACTCTTCTTTCGTTAATTTAGTTTACAAAAGTCTGTAAAAAAGCCTTTTAAAAGACAATAAACATATAATAGGACATTTTATATTTGCGCACCTCAGTGACGAGATAGAAACCAACTGGCTTTAAAATAATTTCATCCAAAAATGTGTTAAACCAGATTTTTATAAAAATATATTTAATAACATTTACCTATATTTTTCCATTTAAACTGCCTCTGCCTTCCTGTTCCATGCATTTCTCCGTCTTCCAGATATACTTCTTGAAGAAGTTTTACCTCCCGTGCATCATCGTCTAACATTCGGCGCCTTAAAAATTAATCATCGCAATTAGCTCATTAACTTTGATAAATCAAACAATAATTTGTAATATATTTTTAGATGCAAATGCTTATACAAAATGACTCAAAAGTTTATATATATACAGGGTGTCCCAGAATATGTGGGCAATCTCTCGGAATCTAATAGAAAACCTTAAAATAATATGACAAGTTCCCATAAACTTTTTTTCCTGATCCCTACGGAGATACAGGTCAATACGGAGCCTGAAAATGTTTTGTTTAAATAACTTTTAAAATACTTAATATTTTAATATTTTTTTAATATGATGGTTACTAGATAAGTCTTCTTAAAATGAACCCATTAAATCATATTTGGCTTATTTAGTTTGTCAGGGACGTACTAGCTCTGACACAATAATAGCAATTTGTTAATCACCCTATATGATAAGGGCTCAACAATATTATTTTTAGATATTTAACCTTAAACTAAAAAGGTACTCTTGATTGACATCGAAAAAATCAATTGTTTATGAGAAATAAAATATCATGGTTGGTAATTTTTTTACATTATACAGGGTGTTTTCTAATTGTACGTTAATATTGGAAATCATTTGGGTCCATTTTAAGAAGAAAACTTCATATGAATTATGTCCTAAACGTCTTAACTTTTGAGATATAGGTGGTAAAATTTTAAAAATGAAATTTATTGTTAAAACCTGTAATATCACTTTAGATATTATAATGAAATTTGGCATATAAGTACTATGTATCAAGAAGCCTTTTTTAGTGTACCACATTTTTTTTATTTCCACCAGTGGCGTTCGTACAGAATTTGACCTGCCTATTTTGGCAAATAAATAAAATGTGGCACACTAAAAAATGCTTCTTGATACATACTACATGTATGCCAAATATCATTAAAATATCCAAAGTTGTATTACAAATTTTAATAATAAATGATTTATTTTTGAAAATTTTACCACCCTGTATCTCAGAAGTTAAGACGTTTAGGACATACATTTATATGAAGTTTTCTTCTTAAAATGGACCCAAAAATTTATTCCCCTAATATTAACGTACAATTAGAAAACACCCTGTATAATTTAAAAAAATAATAATCATGATATTTTATTTCTCGTAAACAGTTCATTTGATCGATGTGAATCACGAGTACCTTTTTTTAGTTTAAGGTTAAAGCTATTCAAAAATAATATTGTTGAGCCTTTATCATACAGGGTGTTAAAAAAATTTGTATTATTGTGTCAGAGCTAGTCCGTCCCTGGCAAACTAAATAAGCCAAATATGATTTAATGGGTTCATTTTAAGAAAACTTATCTAGTAACCATCATATTAAAAAAATTAAATTAGCCTGTATTTAAAAGTTATTTAAACAAAAACGATTTTCAGGGGTCCTTATTACCTGTATCTCCGTAGGGAGTATAGAAAAGTTTATGGGAACTTGTCATAATATTTTTAGGTTTTCTATTAGATTCCGGAGATTCCATATATTCTGGGATTATATATATATATATATATATATATATATATATATATATATATATATATATATATATATATATATATATATATATATATATATATATATATATATATATATATATATATATATATATATATATATTTATATATAAATTTGTTTCTTTCTTGGGTATAAGGTTTTTTTTTATAATTTAAAACAACCAAATATTTCTTGACGATTTGCTCCTACATGGAGGGCTTTCTCAAAAGATTTTTTTTAATTCATTTTTTCAATCTTAAAAATATTCTCTACAAAAAATGGTATTATTAGGATGACAAACTTAAAAAACACGAATAATACAATTTAAATATATAAATACTATATGGTATTAATTATTTTTTTTTATATAATACTAACAATAACAAATAAATATTAGCGATTATAACAACAAAATAAACGACTTACTAAGTGATACTAACATCTATAAAAAAATTAAAAGTGACCCAACGGAAGTATACCAAAAACAAAACAATGCACTTATAAAAAATGTTAAACAAAAAATCAATAAACGCGCAAGGATCTAAACGTTTATCTATACATAATGCTATTCCTCCCAAAATATATGGGCTACCTAAATTACATAAACAAAACATTTCACTTAGACCTATGGTCTTATCATTCAATCACCGTTTTATAATTTGTCTAAATATCTATCCGAGTGTATTTCCAAACAAAACGAATACTACATAAAAGATTCATTTACCCTTACATATTTTCTAGATAAAGCAGCAAAACCGCATAACTATAAATTAATATATCTGGATATAGTATCGTTGTATACAAATATTTCAAAAAATCTAGTTACACATATCCTAAAGGAAAAAATGGGACGTTCTTCACACTTCTCTTTCGCAAAACGAATTTATTGAGGCAGTAAAACTAACGCTTACCAGTAATTCTTTTCAATATAAAGATTCTTTTTATAAGCAACTTGACGGATATGCAATGGGTGCCCCAATTTCATCGACAGTTGCACAAATGGTCATGGAATACAAAATTTAAAAATTCCAATTAAATTTTTCAAAAGATATGACGATGAATGCATTACGGATGTCCCAGAAGATAAGATCACCGATGTGTTGGACAAATTTAACTCATATCACCCAAAACTGCAATTCACCATTGACACTGAACTGGATGGCAGAATAAATTTCTTAGATTTGACAATAATAAGAAATCAAGAGAACCATAACAATAAAAACAATTTGGTACACCAAACCACCAGAGTCTGAAAGATACCTTAATTACAATTCAAACCACCCGTCAAATCAAACAAAAAAAAAATAGTGTCATTATAGGACTAACAGATAGGGCAATTCAATTAACATCTCCTGAATATAGAGACAGAGCACTAAATATAGTCAGAGCTATTTTACAAAATAACAATTTTCCTAAAAAACTCATTAATAAAATAATAAAACAAAGAATACACAAATTTTATAACAAGGAAACGTCTAACAATAAACCAGACAATGTAGAAGATAAAAATATATCGCTATGCAATACACAAGTAATTTATCTGAAAAAATTAAATATATTCTAAACAAACATAATATAAAATATGCCACAAAGGACAAAACTTAATGAATCAGTTGTTTACAAAATTAAAAAGCCGAGCACCTTACAAAAAAATTAAATGTTGTCTACGCAATTCCTTGTTCAAATTGCCCATACAAATATATAGGTATGACAACCCAACATCTAACCAATCGCTTAAATGGTCACAAATACCAAAAAACCGTATCTACTGCATTACACAAAAATATTAGATTTTAATAAAAACTACCATAAACTTTCTGTAAAGAAAATGATTTATTTAAAAAAAAATATCAATTGCGTAAATACCAAAAACAAATTGACAACGTAAGCCAAATACTACAATTTAATTAAATAGTAAAAAATAGTCACATTAAGACAAAAAAAGTTTAGTTTTAAAAATAATAAAAATTGTCCCTACAAATAAAAAATTATCTGGACTATATAGTATAGGCATTTATACATTTGTTACCTTTTTTACAAAAATTTCTTATGAATTTGTTCACTTAAAAAAAACAAAAATTAACGTTAAAAGTGCATTAACGAATTATTGATAATGTAAACATTATTATGTTTTTTTTCAAGGTACGTATCTTTTGATTTAAATAAAAAACAATAATACAATTAATTGTTCAATATTTTGTAAAATATATATATATATATATATATATATATATATATATATATATATATATATATATATATATATATATATATAAATAATGGCCAAAAGTGGAGAAACAATAATTCATTTTAGGCAATAATCTTATATAAACAATCTTATATTAAAATTGATTTTAATGTTTTTTTATATTAAGCTTATTTGTACTTTTTTCGTAGAGTAAATAAATTTAGATAAACAGGAGCACTGTGAAAAATAAATATTTATTTTAAAATTTTATAATGACAAAAGTGGAGAAACAAAATATTTTTTTCCTAATTAATTTAAATATATTGGTCATATACAGTAATGACTTAGTAATGTGTGTCATATCCTTTATTCTTTAATACTTGAATACACCGACTTTTCATGGAGTGGATTAAGCTGTCAATGTAGTCTTGTGATATGGAATTCCATTCTTCTTGAAGGGCTCTTAACAAATCGTTGTGGTTTTTAAATTTTTCTTTATTTTTTTGCCTAATTTTCCTGCCTAAATGTTCCCAAAGTTCTTCGATGGGTTTTAGGTCAGGACTCTGTGCAGGCCACTTCATTAGAGGGATGTTGTTATCTTGAAACCACTTTTTGATCTCTTTCGCAGTATGTTTGGGGTCATTATCTTGCTGAAAAGACCAACGAAGTGGCATATTTTCTTCAGCATGAGGAAGCATATGGTGTTCAAGGATAGGCAAAAACTGGAACTGGTCCATTTTTCCATCTACTTTTACCAAGGGCCCCCCATTCCCCAACTAGAGAAACAGCCCCACCCCCATAATATTCCCACCCCCATGTTTTACCGTTGCCCTTGTATTCCTTGGATCCAGTCTAGTGTTTCTAGGACGACAAAACCCATTGCATGCCATCCGTCCAAACAAGCAAAATTTTGCTTTCATCGGATAAAAGCACCCTTTTTTCCTTTTTTTAATTGTCCATTCCAAATGGTCCTGGGCAAACTGGATCCTAGCCGCCCTATTCTTCTTGGATATTAAAGGTTTTTTGCTGGTCGACGTCCGTAAAGGCCCATTTTGGTTAACCGAGGCGAATGGTTCCCAAAGATACTTTTACTTCCGGTATTTCTTTTTGGATTTCTTCAGCAGTCATATAAGGATTTTCAGTGACCAACCTTTTTATTTTTTTTCTATGCCGCTTTTGTCCATTTTTCTTGGCCTACCCGTCCTGGGATGGGTAACACAGATTTCTTTTTTAAAAAGAGCAATGGTTTTTTCAAACTACTGATCTATGCCCCTTTTTTGTCTTGCAATATCCTTTTTAACACCAGCTTGAAACTTTTTAAATAATTAAATTTTTAAGATCAGTACTAAGGTCAATTTCACGAGGCATTTTGCACAGTGTAACACAATATATCAACAAACATTAAACCGAACTGAAAATAAGATAAAAATTCTTTTAACAGTGGAAAATAAATGCCGTTTGGAATGTTTCTCCACTTTTTGTCAGCAAAAAACTTTAAAAACAATTTTTTCTGCGAATGATAAAGATAAGATAAAATGTTGGAACATTTTTAAATAGCATTAGCAAAGATTAATATACTCCAGTAAATATTTTTTAAAAAAATGTTAGATTTTTTTACCATAAAAGTAAATGTTTCTCCACTTTTGGCCGATAGTGTATATATATATATATATATATATATATATATATATATATATATATATATATATATATATATATATATATATATATATATATATATATATATATATATATATATATATAATTAAATCCATTTTTTAATTCTGTGTCAAAATCTACGCAAGATTTAGGTAGCATATCCTATACCTATCCTTAACTCTTTCAGAACAAAAGAAAAAAAACACAATTTAATTTTCCGTACATACCTTTAGAGGTAAAACAAGTTTTTGTAAGTAGATTGGCAATATGAGTTGTGTCAGTAATTAAAGTGATTATGGTGCATTTAAATGAAACTCGACACATTGAAATTTAAATTTTTATTGGATATGGAGACAAAACAAGAACTCAAGAAGAAGTTTGTAATTTGTTTAACGCAAAATATCCAGAAAGGTCCATTACAAGAAGTACATTAAGTAAAATTGAAAGAAAATTTAGATAAACAGGGACAGTTAATAAACAATAAGTAAATGCACTTAAATAAAACTTAAAGCATATCCTATACCTATCCTTAACTCTTTCAGAACAAAAGAAAAAAAACACAATTTAATTTTCCGTACATACCTTTAGAGGTAAAATAAGTTTTTGTAAGTAAATTGGCATTATGAGTGTGTCAGTAATTAAAGTGATTATGGTGCATTTAAATGAAACTCAACACATTGAAATTTAAATTTTTATTGGATATGGAGACAAAACAAGAACTCAAGAAGAAATTTGTAATTTGTTTAACGCAAAATATCCAGAAAGGTCCATTACGAGAAGTACATTAAGTAAAATTGAAAAAAATTTAGATAAGCAGGGACAGTCAATAAACAATAAGTAAATACACTTGAATAAAACTTAAAGAATAAAAAGGTTTAGCATTTTATTGTTTACCCAATTTATTGTTTTAATTTTTTTATTAGGTGCTGAAAATGTCCCCCATTAACTTCTTGACAATATCCTAATTTGCTTAGAAACCCTTCCAAAACATTAATTAGAGTACTTTCATTAATTTGCCTTATTTCGTATCAAATTCTAAATCATCTAAATTATAAGGCTTTCCTTATACAATTTTGACTTTAAATATCCCCAAAGTAAAAAATCCAGCGGTTTAAGATCTGGAGATCTCGCAGGCCATTCCGTACGTCCCCTCCTACTAATCCACAGTCCGAAAAATACCGCATTCAAATATTCACGTACTTGTCTAGTAAAATGGAGTAAAATGGGGCCAAACACCATCCTGTTGAAACCAAATCGATCTATCTAGCATATCAGGTTGACCACTGCCCAAAAATTTACATTTTGTGGATGTTAAGTATGATTTTCTCTTATCAAACGGGGATTATTTATGCTCCAATACCTAAAGTTTTGTTTATTTACCGTAGCATTTAAACAAAACGTGACTTCACTAAACAGTATCTGACGATGAAACAATTGATTTAAGTTGCACATTTCCATCATAGTTTTACAGAACTATAGTCTTCCATTGGTATTATCTTCCTTCAGCTCGTGTAGTAACCTAATCTTGTACGGATGATACCGTTCTTCCTTCAATACACGCAAAGTTCTTTGTTGGCTAACATCATTTTTTGAAGCTACATCAGAGGATGCACATTGGGGATTATCCTCAACATCTAACAAAATGTTTAATCTTGTATTTTCATAAATTTTTGGACGACCTAGTCGTAGCCGATCTTTGACTGTCCCTGTTTCCCCAAATTTTCTTTTAATTTTACTTACTGTACTTCTTGTAATGAGTCTATCTGGATATTTTAATTACAAAATTCTTCTTGAGTTCTTTTTTTGTCTCCATATCCAATAAGAATGTAAATGTCAATTCGTTAAATTTCATTTACTCGTAAATGAGCCATATTTACCTTAATTACTGACACAAGTCATAATGACAATCCACTTACAAAATTTACTTGTTTTACCTCTAAAGGTAAAATTGAATTGTTTTTTTTTTCTTTTGCTCCGAAAGAGTTAAAGATAGGTATAGAATATGCTACATGAATCATGCGTAGAATTTGACACATAATTCAAAAATGGCTTTAAAAAATAGTGTTCCATTAAAAAACATCAACTTTGGTATCAAAATCTACTTTTTGACGCAACCTGTATATTTTCCCTTTAGAGCAAAAAATTCGCAAGAAAAAATTATGACAAACGTGTGAGAGCATTTTTTTGAACCCAATACCTGATTTTTAAATGAATTTGTTCCACATTTTAGCCTCCTACTGTATATATTTTGACTGATAGATTTGACCGACGCTGTTTGTAATGCAGCGGTACGTCTACACATTTCAATATATTTTAATTATTTTCATTTTTAACAAATTGAGCCAGTAGCCAAGAAACATTATTGCCAGTTGCTTACTTTCGTTTTAACCAAGAATTTTATTTCAGTAATGTTAAATCGGGTAAACTTTTTTTTTAAAGTTGGAAAGTGTCAAAAGGGTACTTTTTCGAATGCAGTAATTGCATTTTCACATCGATATAACCTTTTGACGACAATTCGAGGCAACCAATAAAACATTTCCAAAAAGTGCAAAGTTGTATACTTTGTGTTCGGTTACTAGGAAACTAAGTTCACAGCTCCAAAAAAAAAGGCTTTTATGTTTAAAATATTATGCCAGTCTTACCAGAAAAAAAAACATTTATACCCTTGGAACCTATTTAAAAAAGAGAACAGCATTTTTTATAATTTATTAGGGACAATAAAAAATTAAAATAATTTTAAAACACAGGCAAATTTAATTAAAACGAAATTTGTAAAAATAAACTATTTAGCGGCTGCGATAATTTCTTAATAACTAAAATACATATACTTTTAAAACATAGACGCTTTAAAAATTGTCAATACTTACATATGAATCTTTTCCAGATCCGCTTTAACTTGTTCCTCATCAAATTTTTCTGTATCTCCGAGTTCAAACTCCAAATTATCCAAATCTTTTTCGTCTTCGTCTTCACTGCCCCATTCTGACTCAGAAAGTTCAGCTTCTGCATCCAGAAAGTCTGCTAATTTTATCTTCTGCTTTCGCTCTATAAAAAAAAACAAATAAAAATTTTATAAAATCGAAGATTATTACAAAAGTTAACTGACAATGACTGCTCATATTGCATTATTAAATTTATGATGAAAAAAA